>CM052314.1:1334819-1510316 GCA_028455605.1 Lasioglossum malachurum
GGAAAGAGGGGGGTAGTATTAGTTTTTTATTTGTACAATAAGATCCCATAATAAAAAATATAGGTTTAGGTTTAGCTAGATATTTAAACCCGTTAGCAATATAGATAAAAAGACGGAAAAAAGTCACGAAGAGGGTCAACAGATAATAAATCAATTAAGTGTGATAAATTAAGAAGAGGCAACTGTCTGAGTACTTTCGAACGGTGGGGGGGGGGTGGTGCATGTGTTAGATAAGCACGATTGTGTGTCAGTGCGAACGGGTTCCGAACTTGGAGGCAAACACAGACGAAAAACTCGTAACCAAGCGCTATCTCTCGTACGTCTGACGATCCGAAGAGACGAGCGAGAGAGCCGAGCTCCGCGTACGCAAATAAACGGGGGAAAGAGGATTCGCATGTGAGTTGGTTAAATATATGAACGGTCATTCGCACGAAAAACCAGCGTTTGTTGCGTGCGAGAGCTCGCGGGGTTTGTGTGTTGGCGCGCGATCGAATAAATATACGGATAGAGATCTAAGTTTATGCAAGCGCGAGGAACACGACGAGTCGCGACCGACCGGATCGACCTGAGAACGGCGAGCGCGAGGAAATGCGCGAGCAAACGAAACCCACGAAACTCGTACATAGCTGTAGCTTTTCGCCGGGTGGTCGTTCCCCGGACGGTTCACGATATATCCGGGGGACTGGGAAATTAAAATAGAGCGAGCGGAAAGAAAGTTGCGAAACGGCGCGCTCTCGTTTTGTGTATTTCGAATTTTATTGCGTCGCTCGCGGAGGATGAAAGAGAGGAGGACGGTCCACGACGCCACAATGCCGTTCCACGCATCAACGATGTGGGAGAGATTTTTGACCTAAATCTCGACGAGTTGACCACCACTATTTAGTCGCGCACAAGCCGCATGATGTCCGGGAACTAAAAATATTGGCCACTCGCGTAGAATTTTTTTTACCGTGGCGCACATACTATAAAACAAAAATCGGAAAGGGTTCATTAACAATACTAATAACTATATACTGATGCTGTAAAAACATAAATGATGTTCCCCGATATTTTGACGTTTTAGATATTTTACAACCACAGTTCTCAACTTAAAAATCTAAATTAATTGCAATAATGCCTCGGTCGAGGCATAGGGTTCAACATTTAACTTTGGTTTAAATTTGGTTCGTATTGTGAATAGAAACTGGTTGTCGTGTCTTTTTCCCCTTTCTTGCAGGTACTTACTGTGTCCAGAACTTACACGCAAAAATTACCCAAAAACCTCCTGGACAACGCAAACCAGTAAAATACAAAGTAATTAGGGTAACAAGGGCGTCAAGTCTGTTTTGACGTAAACAATCGGTAGGTTGCGTGTTGTATGCACTTATGGTGAAAATGACTAGATGAAATACAAAACCAGAGTCGCAAGATTTATATCCTAGTCTACCTTCTCCTTGTGCGACGCTATTCCCCCACGCTTCCTCTTACAAAACATCAGTAGAACAATTCACTTTAAAAATTTCTAATTTCCATAAAGATTCACGGTAAACCATCAGTGATTCTATGAATTATATAGTGATTCCACGGGGCACGAGAGTCGCCTCTATTAACATTCACGACGTAAAAAGCTCTCCTGAGCAACACCGGACACACGTCTGGCAATTAACTCATCGGCGAAGCATGGGCCGAACGACGGGAAATCAGAAAGACGACAGTCAGCCGACGAAGCCACTTGAGCAAACACAGAGTCGCTTGAACTCTTACTTAGCACCTTATTTCCATGCGATTGCAAAACCCGACAGCCGTTTGTCGTCGATCCCTCCGGTGGGCGTTTACAAGCCGAGGATCCGTTGAATCTTTTCTGTCGACGCCGACTTTCCTCCTCGTACACCACCTTTCGTCACAATGGATTCTAATAGGTCGCGGCGACATTAAAAGCCGCGCGCGCGCGCGTACAATTTTTCCCGCGAACAATGAGACAATAAGTTAACCCGGTAGGAGAACGTACATATGCTCGTATCGGTGGAATCGTTTCCGTGGGGACCGGTCCCGGCGCACTTGCAGGGGGAACACGATTACCCGGCTCGATTCCTCGCAGACTTAATTCTATAACAGGTTAAGCTCTTTTTGGAAAACGCGATCGGACTCGAGCACCGGGTAGATCTAATTAAGCGAGTATCCTAAAAACGGTGCGGCCCCCCTGGCCATCGTTGTTGCGATCCTGGCAACAATACCTTATTATATCAGTCCAATGAAATGGCGCGGACATAAAAAGAAAAGCATAATTACTGTATAGGGGTTGCTATGGCACGACCCCTGCGTTACAGTACACCAGAAGTGTCCCACGGGAGGCTAACATAGGGGACGGGACCGGAAGATACGGAGGCCAGAGTTGATACAGACCGTTCCCAATCAAAAAAATCGTTTAATTTAATAACCCATCAAAAATATTTTCATCGTGTCGGGGAAATATTGGAATACTGTTTCGTGCTTCGAGAAAGGGGGTGACAGGAGGGAAAAACCATCAGGAAATGCAAGGGCGGGAAAGAGAGCTCAGGGTTTTAACGACGGCCAATTATAGCCGATAAGTCGACTGCTCGAGGAGAAGCTGCTAACGAGACGCAGCGTCGTGCAACCGTTGCCACTTTGTTGGGGATTTCATGAGACTAGGAAGTAGCGTCGTGCGATTCCTTTGCATCTAACGACGTCTTGTTCAATCCGCTAACAGGCTGCATCGGCAATTGGATCGAAAACGACCCGCTTGCGACTGAATCTAACCAGAAATCACTTTTCAAATCACACCAAATGCAAGCTGAAGGATGTACCAAGTTTTTTTACGAACTATCAAAGCATTCTTCAGGGAAACTTAGTTTACTGGTTCCGTACGTTACTAGTTACTCTGTCGTAAAACGAACTATTCGGAAAAATAATTGTAATACACATTGCATTTTAAGATATACTTTGAGATTTTAGTTTATGAGATATTGGGAAAAAATTTTATTTGTAATTCCACGGGGTCGATACTACTTTCTCTCCGATTTCAATTGCCTGGGAATATGTTGTCGACCTAATCCATTCCTAACCCAAACGTAATACAGACCTAATTCATGCATTTATGAGTAAAGTTTATAATTTATTTATTAATTTGATAAATAAAATAACTGAATCGCTATATTTACGAAAGAATTTAAATATTTATGAAACTTTCAATCCTGTTTCTCAATCAAGATCAGCGTGTGCACGCGATTGGATCGCTGGATCGGTGGAGTTCTCTTTAGCCGAGAGATTAAATAGCGTCTCAAAGCGGCTTTCAACCGTGGCCGCAGTCTTAATTAAGGTACACGCCTACCAATTAACTTAAAAATTAATTACCATCCCGACGAGTGTCCCAATTAAAGCGGGACAATGAGACGAACGAACAGCGGCGCGTAAATCGATGACGCGGATGCACAGTGGCAGGTGAGACCCGAGGAACGAAAGGAATGGTCGCGCATGCGCGAACCTGCCACGGTTAATGAGCAGATTTAGAATTTTCTCGCGGTCTGGCGATAAGAGGCAGCTCGCCGCTTTTTAGATTCAAAATAATCCTTGTAATTATCAAATCCCAGCGGCGCTCTATAGAGCATCCTTGAAAGGATCCTGACTCCTCATTACTGGCTGTGCGGCCCATCAAAAGGACCTCTTTCATGGTTTCCCGCCCGTTCGCTCCACTCCTTCTCCCTTCCTTTTTTTTACTGTTTATTCTTCGATGGAAAAGAAGCTCGTAAAAGGATCGGGACGCAGATAAACGAGAACGACAAATTGTAACAAGTTTGCGAAATGGTCTCCGGCCACAACAGAAACTGTTAGCACGCGTAACAACCGCTGGCGAAAAACGCTGGAAAAAGGACAAGGTAGAAGTCGGTAGTGACAGGAATCGCAAACTGTCATCTTGAAGTTGCCTCTTTAACGAGGAGAGGAGACACGCAAACTTTCGATGCGGACTGCCAGTAGAATAGAGCAGTCCGGGAGCCTTAATTACCGAAGTTTACGAGCAGCCGCGGCGGCAGGCGAATTACCATGCTAATTTTTCTCGTCCGCCTTCTCGATCTCAGTCAGTCTTTACGGTTCCCGACGACTTTATAGCGCAACCCTCCAAACTTTTCTTCTCATATTTCGCCGACCTAACGAGATCCAAATCTTCGGGAATATTCAAGGCGATGCACAGTGGACGACAATGCCAATCTGGCGAGTCAAAACTGTTTCAGCATTATTGTAAGACAATCAAATTTGAACATGAAAATTACAAAATATATATTTATTATAATTTTAGTGGAAATTACATCCCGATATCTCTTATGGTTCAAGAGTTATAGTAAAATATCGCGAAATTTGATTTCCGCCTGAATGCCACCCTTAAGGTCAACGATCGAGTTGCCGATAGCTGGAACCTATGTCGATTAAATATTGGCGAGGTCGGCCGTATTACTGTTCGGCATAATAGCGTGCTATGCAAATAACAGAGAGTCGGTGAAAACACGGAGACGAGCGGCGACGAGCGGCGACGAGCGGCGACGAGCGACGACGCGTCGCGGCGGCTTCATCCGCCTCGCTTTTCAGTGGCCACCCCCCGTCGACCCGGCCGCCGTCATCTATTGTTTCTGCCGTACACCCGCATATCCAGCGCGATATATCTTTTCGACCCCTTATTGCTGGGGGTAGTTTGTCATGTTAATTTCGCGAGACTCGCGAGGGTGGCCAGAGCCGGGCTTTTAACGCACTGCCACCGTCCCGCTCGTCGTTGTCTCCCGACGCAACGATTCCGCGCGTCTCTCACGCAGCAAGAGAAGAGAGAGAGAGAAAAAGATGCAAATCCGGCCGACGCCGATGAAAGGGTTAACTGAACTGCCGGCCATTAATATGCTAATAGTTTTCGAGTCTCGCGATTCCGGCTTATGAGAGTGATTATCGCCGCGTAATGACCCAGAAACGCTTTTTCCGGAAGGGTGCTTGTCTCGCTCGGCGCTCGCGAACCCGTTCTGCGGTTTTTCAATGTGACGGTTTACGAGCCTCCGAACCTATCCCATCACGTGGAAAATCCGCGGCGTGAAACGCGCGTCTCACGCTGGCTCGCTTCAATTCCTCGGCCGAGATCCCTCGACAAAGAAGGCGTTTAGTGTAAGTGTTTCTCATCCGGCAATCCATGGCGACTTATACGCAAACTTTGATTTACGATTCGCGACCCTACTGGTATTAGTCCGATCAACTCCTTCAGTTTCTACGAAATATTTATACAGTAATTTATTATTGAATCGTCGACAGCAACGGCGACATAGAATTTAATAAATGTATCCCCTCGTTGTACAGGATGCGGACAATTACCGATTTCGCTGGGAAGCGCGTGTTCGCACGTTTTCGGTTGTCCGAGCGAAATGAATAACTCGTTAAATAAGTAACCAAGATAACGTCGATACTTGCGATAATGTGTAGCGATAATAGGTGTCTGGAGCGTGCGCGACCCGAGTCTCCGTCCCGCATTTATCGGGTGAGCGTACACGCCAGTAATTCCGTACACGTCGATGCTTTTGATCGATGACAAGGCGGCGCGCGAGGTAGATTATCTAAATTTCTGTTTCAACCTTACCGGGTTCGACACTGTTCGATCGTTAACGACGAGCAAACGAGCTACCGTCATGCTTGGTTAGAAAATGAAATATGCCTGTGTCCTTCGCCTACGCTCGCGCGCGCCTACAATGTATACGCGTGATAGACCGATGCGGGTAGTGATAAAAATCCATTCGGCCAGGAGTATGCGATTATAGGGCGACACGTGCGTGATGCAGTGGCTCGCCGATACATCCGAAAGTTGGCGCGGCCGTTGAACATCCACCCGTTAATTGTCTACTTCACACGCGATAGTTTGTTACCGCCTGTTAAATTTCTCGTTAGCCGGCCGATCGGGGTGAAAAGTATTAATCTCGCGGCTTTACGTCCGACGCCGACGGGGTGCGTTTTAATTCTTTTCCGCAGGGGTTTACGAAAACGGTTTACACTCAATCGTAAAAGGACAGCTACTACGTTGGACGGTTCTCGAACGGGTACTAACTGCTTCATACATCCCGCATCCCCTGAAAAAGTTCCCCCTCTCCGGAAAGCTCGTAATCGATACAGAAAATCTCGTTAAAGCGGACCATAAAATTCATCGCCGAATGAACCGTCAATCTCGCGGCCCTGGAAATTGCATTTGACCGATATCCCAGTGAAAAAAGTCGTTTACCCGTTCTTGACGATACATCGAAGCCCCGTCATTCAATTCCAGTCGCAACAAAGATTTTAATCGACGCGTGATCTCGTTAGAGCACAGAGAAAGATAGGGAGAGAGAAAGACCAGAGCCGAGCCGCGTCGCGTCGCGTCGCGTCGCGTCGCGTCGCGTCGGACGCAACGATTCAACGGGGTAGAGAGTGCATTTTCCGTTCCGCGGCCCCGACGTTTGATCGATCACGTATAAAAGAGTCTCTTGGCCGGCGTCAAAGCCCCGCCTCGCCCCCTAAGGAATGCATTTCAAGCTGCAATCCTGCGCCCGGGCCCTTCGGCGAAGTGGCAATCTTGAAAACTCGTAAAACCAAATCAAATTCTCACTGCAATCCGTCAGATGATTAAACCTACGCTTTACTGCCACGGCAAAGATGTCACGATGCTTCGTTAACGTTACATCTTCTTACAATTGCATCGCGCGGCTTACTCTTTCCTACATACCGCACCCTTGCGACAGAAGCGACGCAAGTAAAAAACCTGACTTTTGACTTCTTACCAATAATGAATTCTGCAAATATTATTTCATAGTATTTTCCCCCTTCGAACCAAACAATGTTTGCACATTTTTCCTTATCGTAAAACTAAGCTAGATATTCAAGATGCTCAAGTTATGTGGGACACCCTGTATAGTGACGAAGTTGGCCAGTATTGTTTCTACATTTGTACCACAAGCGATGTTTCAATTATTCAAAGAATTGTTTTTCTTATTATCCTTTTTAAAAACGGATCTTCGAAAATGGGAATATATAATTCTCATGCACATGTAATTATGCATAAGTACGATGCACGAGCATCAAATGCTGTTCTTTCAGATCCAGTGTTCCTCAAGCGTTTTTGTGACAAGGAAGCAAACACGATCCACAAAATACGTGTATTTTCCGATGAGTACACAAGTTACCATCGCGTTCAAGGCATTCTGTACTTGGCAAAGGCGTTACAGTTACAAGAAACGATCAGCTCGAGTGGCACGGAGCCGCCGAAGCGATATTGCGTAGGCATGAATTCCAAAATAGATTCTGTAAATGCCGGAACGACAACCAGGCGAAGCACCGCGCGGTTCGCATAAGTTGGCTATCTTCTCGCGACACCCGGTGCGCCAGTTTTACGCGCTGGCCGTAAACACGAATTAATTTCAATCGTTCTATGCGAGGACCTACGCGCGGTTACGTGTGTAATTCGACAACCCCGGCTGTAGTGGAGCGTACGTGAACCCGAGCCGAGGGGAGGCCAAACATAAAACAATAATGGCGAAACATAAACGACAGAGCACTTAACACTTGGCACTTAAACAACTGGCAAATTGCTCCCTTGTCAGTCTGGCCTTAACCGAGAATTTAGGTGGCGGAACTTGACGAACGACCCCGCCCGAAATCGAAATCGTTGTCGAAGGAGACCTCGTCAACGAGCTACCAGATCCAATAGACGCCGCACCGCGCCGTTACGATATGGAAAAAGTCGAACTGCAGCATTAAATTTAGTAAGTAGGAAACTATTTTTACCATCGTGAAACACGGGGATAGAAAAATTCAGTGACAGGAGTACTGACATTAATGATATGAATTAGTGATCGATTAAACTTTTCTTTTTATCACGTCCCAAAACCTGAAGATGATTTCCGACTGTTCACACTTTTCATCGATATTCAGTCTGTAGACTTTTTATCTAACTACATAAAAAGTATTATGAGTAGGTGTCATTCTTATATAGCAATACATACTAGTAATACATATTGGTAAGTGAGTGGTAGTGAACCAGACCAGTGTCACCTGGTGATGAAACAGTCATGGACTAATCCCCGACCAACAAAATCCTGTAAAACACAAACAACCCTCGGTCACGCATAACCTGTCTAACCCCCGGCTCGTAACTCATGTAACAGTGTTTGAAGAGCACAGAGAGGTTTAATAAATAAGGGAAATCTGTTCGGTAATCAAAAGAGTAACGCGTATATTGAAAACGATCTATCTAAGCGTGTTTAAATTCACGAGAACCCGCTCGCGCCGGAGCTTACACGAGATTGGACAGTACACGACGTTACCCCGGAGCAGGGTAGTTGCGAAAAGCGTGGAGCCCCCAATATCCGTGTCGTGAAAACACTTGCGCCCCGCTCCATTTAGGAAATGAAAGGGACCAAAAGTGGAGGTGATTGTAAATTCACGTATGCACCGTAGCCAGCGAATAGGAAAATTCGTAGAATCCGGAGAGATCAGGGGTCTTGCGTCACCGGAGTAGCTATCGGATAAAATCTGCCCGATAAATTTCTCCTTTCATAAGAAGTAATGAAAGTCAAATAGTGGTTCGGCACCCCGGGTGGTTTAGAGCGTTTTCGGGGACGTCGAAGGGTAACCGAGGGATGACGACGAGGACGGTGGCTAACGGGATAGAGGGGGGGAGCAGCATATGGTGTCCTCGGTGTTAAACGCGGCATCGTGCGCGATGGCCTCGCGTAACCACCCTTATTATCGCGTAGACAACCCGAATCGAGGTTAGGGTGGCTAGCCGCTTTTTAATTTTACAGTATCCCCATAAAATATTCGCCCATAACAATAAAAGTAGAGCTAAGCCGTGATTTGCGAGCGCGCGCGATATTGCCGTGTCCCCGAAATCTTATTCCCTCGGCAGGGATGCTCTGTCATCCACAAGCGGCTCGTCTCTCTCTCTCTCTAGGTTCACGACAGAGATCTCGCAAGACTGGTAACGAGCACGTGGAAGGGGACACCGATTGGTCATTTGGAATTTTTATATAAATGCATGAAATCCGCAGTCTAATTATAACTCACTAAATATTGTTGAGTACCGTTCAATAGCGCTGCATCAATCTAGCAATACAAACTGGAGAGCCTGCCGATTAGATTGCTTCGACGATCCCTTTTCTGTCGATTTATTCGGTATCGCAGAGCGCATGGAAATCCCCGATTTCGTGGAGCGCGAAACCCATCCGATCGAATCGTATTTCCAGCTACGCGTTTCGAGCCGCAGACCCGTTACGGGGAATAATCATGGAAATAGAGAGCGATTCGTTATTATTAGATTATTCCTTTTGAAGCGTGGCCCGTGGCAAGCGAAACAACACAGTTTTTTCCGTCCGTAAACAGCGATCGTCGATTCGATCCGTTACGGGGCACAAAGGTCGTCGATAGCACGGTGCGCGGATTCGACGCGTTGTTTCCATCCACGTATAGTCCGCGTCCTCCGTTTTCCATCTACGTTCGCAGCTCACCCATTATCCATCGGTTTTACAATCCGAAATAATAGTCGTATACATTTCATTTGTGGCCAGTGTCGCCAGATTAAGATTTGTCTCCCACTCTACCCTTCCCCCTCTACAACGTTATTCCCCGTTTTTCCAACGGCGAGCATCCCTCCGCTTCCGCTATGGATCGGTCACGTGACCAATTGGCGTTGTATCCGCGCCTGTCTTGCAACTAACCCGGTGTTCGCAGAGAGGTGGTAACCGTATCCCCCTCGATTCGTGGCCCGAGGAAAAAAGAATGGCTGAATAACGCATTAACCCAAAGATGCTTGGCGAAGAAACGGCTGCAAAAAGTAGTAACGGGAAGATCGTAAAATCTACGAGTGCGTGAGGAAAGAAATAGAGGCAGAGAGATAGAAAGAACCGAATGCGCCAGCATTATAGACAATGGACTGGCGTAGGAGCACCGTAGGTAAGAGGCAGGACGAATCCACAGAACGTATAACGTAACCGGTGATTATGCGATGGACGCAGAAAGAACGGCAAAACCGTTCAACGAGCGTGCGAGGAAGCAAGCAAGCGAACGGACTGGTCGAAGGAACGAGCGACGGATAAACCGTTTTCCAGACGCGCATTGCGCGAAGCCTCCGCGCACCAGCCTCGAACGAGGAAATAAAACAAGCCGTGCTTGCCGCGCGCGATAGTACTACGCTACTACAGGTAGATGTATATGCTTGCTTATATACCGCCCCGATAAATGTACAAGATAACGGTACGCGGGTATATCATTATCTCGTACGCCGCCCGGTAAAACCTTCTACCTCGGGTCTGCCAGCCATCGAATGGCACATTCGTACGTAACCCCCGAGGACACGGTCAGAACCGCGGCCCGTGAATTTTTAATTTTTATTGTCCCGGAACGAGCAACCGGCAAATCCGTCCGGCCTCCAAGATCCGAAGGAACGATAAAAGTTAATCCTCCAGGCTTGCGACCGCAACACTCCGGGGACATGCAATTTCCTCTGGCGCGGCTTTTTAATGCTCGCTCGTCTCGTCTCGTCTCGTCCGGGCGAATCCGGCGCAGTTGACCCTTGTCCATCATTCCGGACAAGTTTACTTGAAACAAACGTTCAAATCATTTTCCAATCAATCCTACTCACATTGTTGGATTGCGGGGTGAAGTAGTGGAACACAAGTTGATTTTCGATTGTTCCATCGCGGTTCACCTTCAACGACCTTGAATGACTTTGAGTCGTAGATCAATATTCTAATTTGAAAAACGAGGTTGACCTTTATATTGTCCTCTACGCGATAACATGGAATTATGCCATTGATTTTTATTTGAATAGATGAAGTTTAATATCAGAAAACTGATTTGTCTTCCTGTTAGTTCAGATATGGGAGGCTTTACCAATATCTTGGAGAAATAGCTGAAACACTTTCCTAATCCAGGGGCTTTAAATAATATTTTTAGGAAACCGTTTGAAAAGTCCCTCGATTCACAAAAATAAACTAAAATTGGAAGTACAATAGTAAATTTCAAATGAAACTTTCCACATACAAAATTATTTTGTGTAGCAAAGAATCCATTCAAATGTGTGGACAGACGAGAGAACAAATAGAGCGACCATCAACCATCAAGCATTGCGGTGTGCATAAACAAGCCAGAGAGGCAATACGGTACGGATCAATTGTGAAGCGAAGAGCACGACTAGCATAAGGAATCCATTGCTCTGCAGCAAGCGCAAGGTGTCCTCGATAAACAGCACTATTTTCGGATCGGTAGTCGGTGGCCTGCTGGAAAGTATTTTCGAGAGGTCCCGCGGCAACTCCCAGCCGATCGAGAGACGATTGATGATCCCGGATGAGTGACGAGAGATGGATCGCCTTGCCGAGACACCACGAGGGAGGCTTAAACGAGTATTTATGTGCGTAAACGAAAGGAAGAGTTAGCGGGCTCACCAGAAAATAAATAACGGCCAGGGAAATGGAAATCCTATGCGGCGCGGCGGCTGTTTCGATGCTGCGAACCGCGTAAAATCTTTCTCTGTCGAGTCAGAGATTAAAAGGGAAGGGACATTAGAAGGCTGAAAGGACAGACGATAAGACGCCGTTTCCCGGGCACGCGCTAAAAATAGTGAACGAGGATAAGTAAACACATTCGATATGTCTGTCTTCTCGCATCGTTTCACGAGATAGTCCTATTATAGTCTACTTTTCGATAGAACATATTTATGATATACCCATAGTCATAATAGCTCACTTTACGTGAGTTAGACGTAGACATTTGTCATACAGGTTATCCTAAAAATGAAAGTCCTTAAAAAGGCTGATTAGTGAGATTAGTGAGATGACGATTATACAGCACTGTAACTAAGAAACTTTTATTATTCGAACACTGCTGTTCTCCTGATTCGTTCGGGTAATCGAGGTTTCACCGTGAAGTTTATCAATGTGCATTAGAATAACCTTTCTGCGCAGGCTGTACCGATGATTTACGGTACCAAATGGGAAATAATTGTCAAACGGGAAGCGAGCGTTTGCGTTACCGCGAGCAGAGAATTCGCGATTAAACGCGCATATCGATTAGTTTTCCATTAATAATCTGGAACTGTGTTAATTAACGGCCGTTGCCGGTGGAGGCGATTGCGCGTAAGATCGCGAAATAAACGAAACGAAAGGCATACCATTAGCAAAAGTATCTCAGCACTTAGCACGAGACCGACGCGGCGGTCGTTGGTATTTTTCGACACGATCGCCGACACGCATTAGCCTCCCAATAATCAGGGAGGACTTTCGTTTCCACGTGAGCGTTATGCACGTGGACGTCATTAACAGTCAGACTTTAAAGCAGCCTTTTACGCTTTACGACCCTCTGCCGGGCGAGCGCGCGCGCGTGCGAGGGTATGGCTCTTCTCGCGTAATGGTTCCTCGTGAAAGTGCATGTCGAAAGTCAGGCAAAAATCGAAACGGTCGTTGCGAGTCGAACAATATCCCTTTCCCCACCTGAGGGAGGTGAAGGGTTGCCAAGGCGTCGATACCAGTCCTCACAATCAAGAGATAATTCGTTTAACCGCGAGATTAGCCATTTCGGGATCGAGCGCCGCGTAACTCGTTTAACGTCGCATTAAATCATTAACTTGTCAGCGAAAAATTCTCTGCCGCGCCGGAGGGTGGAGAAGATTGGCGGCGGCGGCGGCGGAGTCTCGTTGTAACGAGAGGGTGATCTCGCCCCCCGAATCAACAAGAGAAAGACAATATTAATTACGCCCTTTCCTCCGCGTCACCGATAAATAACTAGATACAGAGTTTATCCGTCCGTCTGCCTGCCTGTCTGCATTACTAATATAAATAGTACTCATCAGAAGAACCTACTATAAACCGTCCAAGTTTCCATCAGCATATATCTCCCGGTAATCCTTGCGGGAGGTATTCCCTAGATTAAAAGGGGAGGAATTAGGGTGGACCTATTAACGAGCGCATTAAAACGTATGAACCAGCGACGTTCCCCGAAACAAGTATGTTGCCACGGCGCATTGTCCCGTCGGTAATTCACGAACCACGGAATCTAGCCCCACCCTCTCCGCGCATCTTCCTTCCGCTACGATTTTCCTCCAGCAACCCCCTCCCCTCTTTCACGTTCTCTCGCCGCCCTCTGTCCACTTCTTCTTCTTCTTCTTCTTTTCTTTTTTCTTCTGTTTTATTGTTCTCCCGGTTGCCCTCGAGTTCCGACTTTTGGCGCTCGTCGGACGCCTCCACCCGCTCTGAGGATCTCTTTAGTAAGATGGTCGCTCGCTCTTTATTCTCCCGCTTATTCGACTTTCTCGGCGTTCGGAGAAAGAATTCAGGGGCTTTAACGATTCTCGACCCCCCGACCCACGGAACGACGAGGTGCTTGGCCCGGGACTTAAAGGATGAGGCGTGATTCGCAGAACCGGAAAGTATCTGCCTTCTATTCGCGTCGAGCCGCAATCCTTGAAATCTCCGGGAACATTCAGCTTCCGCGTTTTTCATTGCCGAACGAACAATCTAGTCTCTCTCTCGCCGCGATTTTTTTAAATGAATTTGAAATTTAGGTAGCGGAGACCGAGGCTATTTGTTTTCAGTTGAAAAATGTTTATACATATACCCGATCATATTTTAGTAGAATAACGCCTATACTATAAAAAGCCATACTTAATTGACAAGAATACAGAACGTTGCATTAACACTCGAAAAACGCAAAGAAAACTGACTGATACCTTGTTCCAAGAGATTTGAACTTAACTATCATTTATTTAACAAATGAGATCAGACAGAGAAAATTATCGAATTGATTCCACCTATTTCATAGAACACACAGTGCACTCTGTGTGTATGCGAAAATAAAATAAAATAGGAACGGATACATTAAAGTAAATCGCGTCGCAAACAGTATTTCATTGATTTTGGTAACTGGCGAAATATATTGACAGCAGAGTGAGCACTCTACGTGTAGTTTACGGAAATATTCGGAAAAATTGCCATTAGCTTCTAACGGAACTGAATGAATCCGAGAACACCGTGGCTCGTACGGGACAAGTTAATTACTCGATCCCAGGCTGCCTCTTGATGGTGCGGAGGAGGGATATTCGTGGCGGTGGACGCGGTGGTGGAGCGCTGGCAAAAGGCACCGCGACAAATCGTCGATCAGATAGAGAGGCGGCCGGAGTTCTGCAGCAACACACCGCGACGGCAATGGCGTAACTACAACGAAACGTGACACCTGTGCAGGTCCCACACCGATGTGGATCTACGGTAGGCGCAACCGGTCGTAATGCTGATTTAATTTCAGCCGCGAGAGATCAAAATCGTAGATGTGGTGCTTTTTCTGTGGCACTTAATGGCCACTTGACATACACTCTCGTCGTACACGCGCATGGTCCGAAGCGCCGGGGCCGCAGGTGTGCTCGCGCGAGCGTCAAACGTTCGCTCGTTTCGTCAAATAAAATTAGTCTCGCGGTGACTCCGTCGGGCCCACGTGTGCGATGGCTATCTTGACGGAGAGAATAAATTTGACCGAATTCGGCCGCGTCGAGGGCGCAGCGGACCGTATGTTGAACAATATCTATCAGCCAGCGATCTTCGCGGTCGTGTTCCTCGCGTGTTTTGTTTGTCGCTGGGGATCGTTCGATGTTCTCCGCGTGCGTTCGGAAATATTTCACGCGAAAGAATGCCGTGTTCGTTAACGAGGAGATGCGAACGAGATACTGGGACAAGAAGGGGTCCAGACCGGAAAAAATGAGAGACGCCGGCGCGACGTTTTCCCGGAGAAACGTGATCATGAGTGATACGCGACAATATCCACCCCAGGCCATCGGGCAGAAATTCACTTGCCGGGGAAATTAAAAACAGTCATCCGGAGCCGGGCCCGCTAATGGCGGACATCGTTCATGTCAATATGGACCATTGCCCGTATTACCATATTACGTTTAGGAGAGCCCCCACGACCCTATACTCGGCGGGTATTGCTTATAAATACCAGCAATTACAAAACGGGGGGTAGTCCGCTAGTCTTCCGTCCTCGTCTGCCTCTCGGCTGCTAGATGGAAACTCGATTATATATGGTAGGCAGTCGAGAGCCTACCCTCCCTCGCAATCGCATTAACGCTCAGGGTTTATCTGGCTATTTTTTTATTTTTTATCCGCAGCACGTCCGACGAGGATTGCACGGTTGCGTCGTCGTCGCCGTTGTCGTCGTGGCTCGGTCCTCCGCACCCCGGGATTTATAAAATTAAATTCAAGCCGAACCCGTGCCTCGCCTCGCCTCGCCGCGCCGCTAGGTCCAATTTTAAACAACCATCCCATGGAATTGCCGCCTAACTAATACCCGCGGGCGGAAATTGAGAAAATTGCTGGGAGAACGTGATCGAGTGGTAATCGGGCCGATTTTTTACGCGACGATGAGACGCGGACGCGGACGCGTCCGTGGCTCCCCCCATTTCTCTCTTTCGCTCACGTCCACTCTCGGACTGGCTGGCACGGCGCGGCGCGCGGCGCGCGGCGGGCAAACTCGAAACGATTAGTGTATATTCAGGGGGCGGAAAAAGGGGTTGATCGCTCGGCGGTGATCAGTCAGACAAGAAAAATATCGCTCTCTATACGTGACTATTTATTCTCGAGTAACATCGAGTCGATTTCGGTACGGCTCGGTGGAACGAACGAGCGCAAATGTAAGAACGGCACGTGCGGCCTCAAGACTTCCGATCAATTAACTCCGCTTTGAATTCGCGGCGAGCGGGGCCAGTTTTCCTGCCCGCTTACTTGTTAGCCGACGAGCGACCCGCCCTCTCTCTCTCCCTTCTTTGCCGCCCTCGACCCTCCCTTAGCCGGTTCTTTCTCTTTCTCTACGGTTCTCTACGGGTTCTCCACGGTTCTATCCGCGCGCAGCGAGATGCTACCCTCTTGGCACCCTTCGGGAAGAGGATCGAAGCATATTGACGGGTCGACGGCGTTCGACCGTGGTACGATACACGAGCTCGAGGGTGCTCGAGGGATGCAATAGTAAATATTAAAGCACGCCGCGGAGTCATTGGGGCGGTAATGGGTGTCGCGCAGCGACCATATAAGGTTTAGAGCCATACCTGATGATTGCGGGTAGATGGAACGAGACGGCGATTTGACAGGCATGGGAAACACTCGAAAATTTCGTGTGGCAAGACCCTACTCGTGCGACGTTCTCGAGTACGCTCATGGGAGAAAAAAAATATTTTCTGCCACGAACAAAGCTCGACGAGAGTCGCGTGTATATACTCTGTTCCGCTCTCTTACTCGCAATTGTGTTTCGTTGAAAATGTCATCGAGCCTAGAGTATTCTCGTTACGAGAATAAATATCGTATTGCAGAATATAACATTATACCTATCGACGCGACGCGACGTGACGCGACGCGACGCGACGCGCGACGTTCGGTTTCGTGCCGCGACCGATTACTATGGAAAAGTATCGAGCGCGACCCAAGTTGCATTATGATTCGAAGCTCTATGAAAGCCTAATAGCTTTTTAGATGGTGTACGCCAGGCACTCGACGAAGGGAAAAGAAGGAGAGGCACCATGATCGGGCATCGCAACCATCACCAATCGTCGACCGTGTACCGATCGTGGACCAATTATAACTGGTTTCGTAATTTTTGTTACAGCGTGCGCGCCGGTCCCGCCGATCCCGTCGATGTAACTCGATATTATTATTACGATCGACAGTGACTAAGTGTCGAGGCATAATGCAATCGTGTGGCACGCGTGTGCACGCCGCGCGCGAACAGACACACAGGTAGGTAGACACGCGTGCGCGGCATTGCGTAAAAAGGCCTTAATAACAGCGTGCGTTTCACAGCGCGAGGTCCGAGTAAACTTTACAAAATATCTCACCAAGGGGCCTGGCCACTCGCCATTCTCTCCTCGAAACGCAGTCGATAAATGAATCAGAAAATAACGGCGGGAGCTTCCCACACGTGGCGAGACACGTGCTCGATAATTAGATATTCTTTAGGCTGTGCATTAGTTCGCGCTCGGTATTCCATTAAGCATCGAGAAACATGCAGCACGCGGTCGGTCTCCCACCCCCGCGGGCTTTCGCGCCGAACGGACGCCAGCCAGCTTGGCTTCGCTTCCCTTAGATTTCCTTTCTATTAATCGTCGACGAATTTAACGGCCGTATAGCGTGTTCCATGGCCACGAGTATCGTTTCTGTTGGCCCGAACTCCTCTCCGTCTCATCTCCGATCGGAAGTCGCAGACACGCCCCCTGAGACGTTCCTCTTGGCCAAGGAAACCAGCGGAAATTAATTATTGCCAGGGGAACCATCGCGTCGTCCATAGGACTACACGAGAAGTTAAACCACCGAGGAATATTACAGCGCGAGTGGAACCGATGCGTTTAACCTTCATTCTGTATATGAGGTGCAAGTGCACCTCAGGCTGATTAAAACAGGAATAAATAGTTGACACAGTTGGAAAATTTCCAAAAATTTCCTTGGAATGCTATCTGTGATATGTTTCACGTAAGATTCGGTCAAATTTCATTAAAATTGGCGAACTTTAATGTAATAGTAAAGCTTTAAAAGGAACTGTCTGCTTAACTGTGTACTGGTTACTTAACTTGTTGATGCATAAGTAACAGAACTGTTTCCAGTTTGTGCTGGAACATACTCGTTAAAGAGTACGTAGGATCGATTTTTATAAGTGAAATTTCTTATTCATTGATATTCTCAAAGATAAAGTTAGTTTTTGAACTGAACAATTTTGCGAACCACACTACACGGAACGTGTTAACAAAAAAATGTCAGATTGTACATAATTAGTAATACTATTTAATTGATCTATACTGCAATTGAAATTATGGCTTCAGGAATCTACGATTTTCTATTAACGTCTATGGCGAGACTTTGATTTATCGTTGGATACATAATACGATTTTACAACTGGATGTTTGGGTTGTCTACACGCAATCTGAAAAGATTGTTTGACTGACAGAATCTCCATTCGCGTACCCTTGCTTTCACGTCATAGAACCGGACCATTTTTAAACCGCATTGTGATCGGTGACAAGAAATGAACGCCACGAATCGATACAAAGAGGAAAAGGTATTGGTGCCTGGAAACGTAAGACCCGGATAACAATAGCACCGTCTGAGCCGCGCTAAGAGAAGATTAAGTTGTATCGGTGCCAGGGCATTAAGCGTAGTGTATTACAAACTTTTAAAACCCAGAGAAACCATTAATTTTGACGATAGTCGTCGTTGTATCAATGAATATCTCACGTGACAATGAACGCACAAGAAAAAATCTTAAAAAGAACTTCTACCATTGTCCTTTATCCAGCAACAACGGTAAAGAATTAGACTCGAAGGCTTCCTGCAAGCATCGCAAAATGTAAGAGCAGGTAATTAAATTTGCTATCAGCGTGTGCACACTGAAAACGAATAATCACAATTAAGAGCATCACTTTGTTATCGACGGACGACCAAAGTATCTAAAAACGCGACGATCGTTCAACAGAAAGGGGACAGAGAGGTTGAAGCGATGGCGATTCTGCTCGGCGCGGCCGTAGTTAAACGGTGTAATGCAGATTAAACAGCCGGTGGATCGAGTAAATTTCACCGGGTCGGTGTAAAACGGTATTTTGTAATGTGTATCGTGGTGTGGCGCGCTCTGACTCCGAGATTAATGCCATCCCGGGCTTTACATTTCATTGGCTCGCGCGGGTCGACTACCGTTCGCGTTTATACGCGCATAAATGGAGGCGTTAAACCGACTGGCTGACAACTCCGATAATTGCCTCGGGCGTAAAACCCGTTATGACGCTTGTTTGTTAGTTTCGCGAGCGCGCACTGCCAGTCCCCGATACACTTTCCGTCCGCTCTTCTTTTTCTCGCGCATCCCCCAGCATCGGTGACTTACAACTTTGTCGAACAACTAGAGGAAACTTCCACCGTTTACGGGAACTTCCGGCCGTATTCCATCCGACGGGACGCAGTCATAAAAAAGGTGAAAAAGAAAAACTTTACAGAAGTATACCGTTCGACGCGTATGCCTAAACTTCTCGGGAATTGCAGACGAGCGCACTCGAGCGTTGCGATCAATTTTTATTAATTGGCGATCTCGGAAACTCGTTCGTGTCTACCGCTTGCGAATTGAACCCGAGGTAATCAATTTTTGCACATCGTCGAATTTATTAATTTATAGTTTATTTGTATGTGATCGCATTACTTCTCCGTGTAATTTAGCTGGATGAGTGAATTTAGTTTCGCCGATGAAATCGTTACCGTGAAATTGTTTCCAAGACTGGAGCAGCGAACATCTTTATTAAACTTTGACCGACAAATTTGACGTATGACTGCTGTTATGTGATGCGACATCACGAAGATGAATGTTTATGCGTAGGACACACGATAGTCGAGACACGACGCACACGAGTTTTCGTTTCCTAAACGTGTTATTTTCAACCGATGAGGATAGCACACGTCAATTTGGCCCCGCGACATTTACAGTTCGATTATCCTGTCTGTCATAATGACCAATTACATACTACTGTTTCTCCGATCTATCTCCAGCCCGGCGTGTATGATGAACACATGATCGACGGCAAATTACATGCACATACACAGCCACGTAATACTGGGACAAGTAATTACCGACAGATTACCGTTCGTGATGCAATGGAGATCGTGCCTTTTCTCGTTTCAGTAGACGTCATATTCCGCGTTACGGTCGCGAGAAATTCATATAAACAATCAGTGAACGTATTCTTCTTGTTTGGCCTCTGCTGCAAAATAACACGCTTCATGGAAATAAATTATCATAACGTGTCGAAATAACACCTTTAACAGTGCGTTCCCAATATTATTTCAAGAAGTAGACCTATTATTACAGTCGCGCTTCTAAAATGGCGTTCACAGTACAAGACAGAACAATTTCTCAGGAAAACTTATGGGTAGTAAAAGTTCAATTCCAGGAAACAGAAGATTCATTAGAACATATACGAGTACGCAGCGGAGGTTTCTCGCTAATCGTTCCTCGTAAATTTCCTGAAGGGGATAAAAATATTAGCGCAGCATATTTTCTAAAATACAACGACGTTAAAAGGACTGGTAAGGGGTGAGCCACGAAGATATACGAATCCGAATCCACCCCTTCTCTCTTGATGCTCCTCGCAAGGGTTAAAGAAGTGTCAGGACATTAAGCGAAAGCGAGCGAGAAGGGTTAGTTCCCGGTTAACCGCATCGGTCCCCGCTCCTTTCGTCGGAATAGCGCGAACCATGCCAGCTCCCATCCCCCAAGTGATTAAAAACAATTACCGTTTCGTCGGAGTCCCTTCCTCTTTCCTCTCCCCGTAACGAGCATCCTCTTTCCGGGGGAAAGGAAGATGAAAAAAAAAAAGTGAACGGCCGAGCATCTGAGTCCCTGCAGGTTATACTTGGTCGAATATCCTCGACTCACCCCCTCGCTGTCATTTCCGCGGGTACATTTCTATGAAAATATTTCGCCGTAGGTAGGGTTGTCCATAGGTAGGGTTAGAAATCCAGCGCAGATCCTACTGTATATCCCGGGAGCATGGTTTCTCAGGGGTGGCAAGCCATGTACAACAAGGGGTGAAGCCCCGACAACTTGCTAGACCAGAGGGGTGGTTTTCGCGCTAAATCACGGAATAACTTGGCCGCAGATCCAGCCTGTACATCGTCGGATCGGTGAACGGTCTCGACTTTCAGCCGCACAGAAATGCTGCACGGATTCCTCGAGGCTCTCGAAAGCATCTGGACGGAGCTAATTAGCGATCAACACCCACAGGAGGAGGTTGCGCCCTCGAGGTTCGCCCGTAGCACGTACAACTGTGATCGTCCACGGAGCTCGACCGTAACCTATTGTTGGCCGTTCCTGGGGTGACCTTTCGAGGGAACTCATCGTGTTCGTAGTAACTCGCAGGAGGTGTGTTAACGCAAAGGGTAAACTAGATTCATGATACGTTACATTCCACTATTTTTCTTAACTGCCATAGGCGTGTTCTTCATCTTCGGATCGACGAAGTTCTGTAAAAAATAGTTGCCGCAAAATTGTCCTTGACATTTAATTTCAAGGTCAACGTTATTTTATTATGTCTCAATTAGTTTTGATCGATGGTTCCGTTCCTTCCACACTTTTTGTGGAAAAATTTCTATTTCTATTTTTTACGGATCATCACCTTCCGAAGATATAGAATACGCCTATGCCAGCCAAAAATATTTCTTTAGAACCTGTATAGTAGGACCTTGTTCGTCCGAAACTCATTTATACGAACTCTTAACCGTGCCTTGTAATAAATATATAAACGCGTATTCTCAAGTGCATAGAACATGTCATGCACCGATTCCAACAAAGGCGAAAACGCGGACTGTTGTGGACAGTTGCACGACCTTTATTCACGAAAACAACAAACTTCTATTATCCTAACGTCGACCTCTGTTATCGCAACAAATAATAGCCGCAAGGGGGAGTAGTTAGTCAACCTCTATTATTCGAAGTCGTCGGTTATTCGAACTGCCTTGCACCCGGACGTGTTCGGAAATACGAGGTTCTACTGTATTATTCAATCACCCGTTTGGTTAATCAAAGACTGTAAATAAATTTTTAGAGTCACTGTATTTTACGTTTTAATTTCTTTTGCAACTATTCCACCATCCTCTGCAATACGCGTTCAATTAATAGAAGATTTTTTGCGATCCTCTCGTACATTATTAACAAAGTCAAGCCACATTGGAGTGGTGTCATGCCACATCGGAGTGAGCAAGTCTTATATCGTAATGAAACTGTATTACGTGAGTCTGTGCGTGAGGCCTGAGGGTTAAAATTGTACCGGGCTAGTCAAGCATTCAAAATTGATATATTTTTATAGCTATCAATAAACTGTTTGAGAAGTGTCTCAATGCTTATATTGAGACGCCTTTGGTACACAGTTCTGTAATACGATGTATAATACCAACTAACACATTATGAATGTAACCACCCCTAAACGATTTTGACAAAACAGCGCAGCTGCTTTCGGGCCCCATGTACCCAGGGCCTGGTCATAAGTTTGGAGCACGTCAACAGAGTTGTTGATAGAAATGGCACGTCCTATCGACGCTTCATCTTCCGGCCGAACGTTATTTTAATTTATATACATCGATTTTTATTACGGTACTTCCAGCGGAGCGTAACCGGGCCGGTTCGACATTCGAACGTAGCGAAGCAATTTTTACGAGCAGCGTAACTCCTCTAACGGCACGAAATATTTCTCCATGCGTTATTTTGACGAGTTTTATTCAATTTTGCTAGTGAACGAACCGCTGCGGGAAAACGACCGCGACGGAGAGAGAGGGAGAGAGAGAGAGAGAGAGAGAGAGAGAGAGAGAGAGAGAGAGAGAGAAGCGCGAGAGGCAGGCTCCATTTCCCGGAGTATTGTCGGGGAACGACACGCGTATGGATCCGAGCGGCAATCACTCTGCTGTATTAAAGTCCCTCATGGATGCATGGAATTTTGCCACGGGTTACTCGCTGTTTACACGGGATCGGGTTCGATACTTTTCCATTAGAGAGCGATTGCGAGGGAAAATGCGGTTGTATTCGTTACGTGCTTACATCGGACCGCGCCGCGCTGGGGTTAAACGCGTTAATTCGTCTTTTTCTGTGGAAAGTAGAAACGCGTTTCGCCCCGGAGAAAATTGCGATAATGTTTAAGCTGTTATGCGTCAGCCGCCACTTCAATTTTTCCAACCCCCTTCGCGGTCGGCTTTCGAACACGAAGGGAATGAAGTAGAAAATGAAGCCTCGCAAACTGCTCGCGTTAAACCGTGCAACAATACTATGTATACCGCAGTCGCTGCTTTGTTGCGCCATCACCGTGGAATGTAATTCGATCCTCCGACGTATTCCATTTCGCTACGCTCTTGTTTAACGAGAAACGTTGCAATCTTCGCGACCAGACGAGCAAAGAACGGGGCGAGACTCGGCGGCGAGGGTGGTCTTCTTTTCAATTCTCACCGAACCGTCTCCAGCGGTTCAATCAATCGCACTTGGCACAATTAAATTACTTTAACGAGACCGCCGGTCCACGAAATTAACGAATTCAAGCGGTCTGGCCACATAGATTAAAATCGGTTCAACTCAACGTCCCGGGCACACCCCTTGCCACCTTCCGTCCCCGGTCCCATCCCTTCGCCGTGTTTCGTCCTCTTTTTCGCGGGGTTTCCGCGCCGTTTCGAATTTCCGGGCGTCGGCACCCCCCGCAATATCGTAAGTAATTAAACAATTTGCCTACAGATGGAGTTTTTAGCCGAAGCATTTCGCGCTTACTGCCACTCGGCTTGACGACGCTTCGTTCGCTCCTCTCTCATCACTATGCATAACCACATTGCTCCTATATTAAAGCCGCCGACAGAAAACGAGAGAGGGACGCAGGTTCGGGACGGCAAGGGGGAGAGAGAGGGCAGCGCGTCACTAAAATGCTCGCGTGATTAAAAATGCTGTTGCGGAAATTCCAACATTCGCAGAATGTCAGGCACAACTGCCTGCGGGGGTGGTACCGGTCCTCCGCAACGTTCTCGCACGTCGACAACCTGTCGAGCTCTTACACGAGCTCAACAGTCTCTCTACACTCGAGTAATTAATCGTGAAAAGCCACACGCGTGCCTCACGGGACTGCCATTCTATTCTGAATTGCCTTTTTGCCTGTGGCCACCTCCATCTTCTAGAACCTCGCGAATATTTGTATCAGCTAACCCCCTAGTATTTTGCGAGGTTTAAACTGTAAGCACGGGGCTGGACGAAATAATGAACACACCTCGCATGCTGTACAAATTCTTCGTTAGTGTACATACAACACCTTTGTTATAGAATCATTCTAAACGGTGTGTAACACCCTTATTTTACAGGAAAACTATACACGAAAATGTTGTTCCGAATGATGACCTTAACAACATTTTTCAAGATTACTGAAAATCGGAGAGAACGTAGCACACATTGAGAAGTTTACCAAAGACAGATTTTAACTTTGGTGGAAAAACATCAGGTGCAAAGGCAGTTACTAGGTGCATGGGTTTTCCACAGGTAATGGTAGTAAGATAAGCATCGATTTGCGGAAAGAGCCCGTAGGAGAATTACCACTAAGTTTAAACAGCGCGAGGGTGGCGAGTTTACCGTCCTTTCGACGCTGAGTTACAACTAATATATGTGTACAGTGCCGTCGATGGTATTAATTTTTTACTGGACGAGACACTAGGCGGCGGCGTCGATACGATCGCAATTTACTTTACGACAGATCGAATGACGCAGATTAACGGGAAAGAGTGAAGCGTTAGCCTGCGAAGGATAATGTAATTTTCTCTCTCTCTCCCTCCCACTATTTTTCCCCTCCCTCTTTTTGGTTTCCCTCTCCAGAATCGTTGTGCATTTATAGCTTCTAAAAGTCTTTTAAACATAGTAAAAATACAATCTTTAATAAAGCTCAATATAGATAATAGAGAGAGAGAGAGAGAGAGAGAGAGAGAGAGAGAGAGAGAGAGAGAGAGAGAGAGACAACCTCGGTATATGCCAATGAAATTATTCTGTTTTGATGTTCTGTTAAATATTCCATTAAATTTCTAATTATTAGCAAGTATTATTCGTTAGTAACAACTTGCCCCAATATAAGAACAATTTGCCCCACAACGGGGCAAGAGTTGCATTGCACTTTATAAAGTTCAGTTGAAAAAGGAGTGCGTAATCTTTCAATGATCTTGCGCCGGTTTAGCGAATAAAACCGTTCCCTCCGCAAGAATCATTACCATCGTTCCGACAAACGTTAGAACACGGAGTAAACGAGCAGGGTTTTTTCCCCTGTCATCTAACCTGTCGCGGCGCAGTTAACGCTCAACCACTGTTACCAAGCCTCGCTTACAAAACGTATCGTCCATAGAGGGTACGCCTTTTCCTGCGCTATCTGAATCTTTATGGGGCAGGTTTAACTATGGGGGTAAATAGTGAGCGGGCCACGACTAGTCGTAATGACGATGCCCGTGACACTTACCGCCCCTATTACCGCGTCCGGCCATGCCCCAAAGGGGTGAAATAATTCGCATGTGAATCGCGAACGCATTCCTCGCGCACAACACTCACGGAAAAGGTAGAGGGTAACGAACGAGTACGCGGCCAGATATTTTTAATGCGATTCGGCCGCGCTTCCGTTGCTCAACTGTGTTTCGAGAACTTTATGCACCCGTCTGATGTCACGAATCGCGAAACACGTACCCGTGCCTCATCTTTACTGCTGCGATCCCGTCGCGTCGAGAAATAGTTGGAGCGAGATAGGGTGTTGCAACCGGCGCCTCATTAATGACGTCTCAATTTTACATTTTATCCTCACCAGAATTCTGATTACGTTTCCACATTATCACACCACCTGTATTTTAATGGTCTCTAATAAGTTATAGTTCAACGAGTTGAGAGAAGACGTTGTGTGTTATGATGCAAGTAATAATAATTTAATAACGATTTCAACGGTAACTTTTGTTCAGATTACGGTTTTTGTGGTTTTAAATCTCTATTTATTTAAAATTCTTTAAAATTCTAGTAATACCAGAATTAGGTTCTACCACCCCAAGACCCCTAAAACTGTGCTGTTTATAATGAATACTGTGTAATTAACGGAGATCTGACTTTTGTCCTCGCGCGACGTAATAAAGAGCCATTGGACGATAACGCACGAGGGAAACGATAGAAACGACCAAACCAAAGAACCTCCCAACCCCTTGACACAAAAGTATCGTCTTTAGCCTTCCATAACTGTCGTTCGCCTACCCTCGGAAGTAATATTCTTACGTCAAAGGAATCATCAATTTTGCTCCTGAGTAAAAGATTGAAACGCCAGGTAGAATTGTGTGCGTGTGCTCGCGTCACCAGAGACGGGAGACAAAATTACAATTCTGTTGAAAATTCGAGATTGAATATTCGCGAGTGAATCGGTGACTACGTTATCCGTATAATTGCGAATTTCCCTTAATCTCGGGAAAGCACGATATGATTGGGATTCACCAATCACATCCCGCCATTCGATAAAGCCCGAGAGGAGATCAAAGGCACGATCCTCAATGGATTTGCGTCTCAAAGAACGAGCTGGACCGCCTTAGAAATATTACGCACTGTGTACATTTTAACTCGTCTCGCATCTCAGAGGGGACCGAAAATATGAAAATATTTTTGCATTCATAAGTAATAAGAATAAGTGAATACGTAGCGCATTTCGAGACGTATTCAACGAGGTGTTACAAGAGAAGAACTGTTCTCTTTGTGTTAAAATAAGTTAACCGAACTTGGACACAACGATTTCTATAATGTAATTCCATCGCTGCTTCTTCAGATACTGGGAACAAGTAATAAATGGCTGCGTCATAAGACGAGAGCTGAAGTTTGACGAAGACGTTGCTAATTGCAATAATGAGACATTATATTTACGAATTACTCTTGCAAAGAAATATTGTATTTTTTCTGACACACGTCAACCGTCGAAGCTTTGTAATAATACACGACACGAGATAAAAGGCACGATTTTCTCTCGCATCACGAACATCTCAAGGACTATCTGAAGCGAAGGTGGTCGAGCTAAGGGAAACCATGACACTGCCAAAACGCAGTGTCCTTAGTTTACGGTGCTGATACAACAGCGATGACTTGAACATGTTGGAGTTGCACCGAGGGGTATAAATACTTGAGGCGAGAATAATTTTGTTAATTGACTTTCCTAAGGAAGTACAACGATTCTACAGGGGGAAAGATCGAGACTATCCAAAATAGAATCCGGAAGACATTCGAGTGTGAACAGTTGGATAAGACAGTGTCTGATACGCGTACTTTAGTTTAAATAATGTGAAAAAATAATACAGTTTCAATTCCGGGATGGTTGGCAAACCTAGCTGGTGGATATGAAACAAAAGCAGGAGAACTAGTAGATTATTGATCGCTTTCGATAATGTTTTTAGAAAATATTGAACGGCTAAATTAAATTGAATACTAGTGCTGGTATGGGGTGACAGAAACAAGTTTGAAACAAGTTTTATAACGAATCTTTCTATGTTTCTACTCGATGGGGAAACATAGGGGGTTCCAGCTACTCGATCGTCGGAGCTACGGATCGTTTTCGTTTCCTCTTTCCCTCCCGTCAACAGCCATTCAATCTCGAGCGCAAAGCAGACCATACAGTATTAACAAAGAAACGGAATATTAATGCGTCCGCCGCTGGACAGAGTCGCGGAAAACGTAGCGAAGCGACGACAGACGCACCGTATACATAATATTTGCATGGGAAATTAAACGACTGTTTGCGAACGAGGAATGTCCTTCGGTGAAAAGATCGAATGGCAGCCGTTGCCGTAGGCACGGCCACGTCGAGTCGCGTCGCGTCGCATCGCGTCGTGTATGTCGCTGCGCCGCGATATTCAGAGAGAATATCGTACGTGGATTCGTATCGCCGCGCTGGCAAACGACGCCCTTATAAAGTATTCCCTCTGATCCGTTCGACACGACGTCGAAGCATTCCCCGGGTCGTCTGTGTTCGATCGCATGCCAAAATTTCGCTTGCCTAATTCGCGTGGTCCCGTGAAACGCGGCTGCCACTTCATTTTAGACGTTCCCGCACGATCGAAACAGAAGAAATATTTTTGAAAATTTTAAGTTTATTCGGTTTATTCGAAATTTAGTAGCTAATAAATTCATTTTTTATAGCAAAAGTAAAGTTTGTAGATTTTTAGATGTTTCACATATCATATGTCTCTGCAATTATACATTAGTTTCTTTCAGAGGCCTATCAGGCCTCGATTTAAAAAGCAATAATAAATAAATAAATATTTCAAATGTTTCGTAGTCACGCAGTTTCTTCTATTCTGATTGGCTACCGAGCGGCAGTTAGTCCCGTTACAAATTGGCGGAGAATCATCAAGGCAAACACGTCCCAAGAATTAATTAGAGTCGGAGAACAACTCCGATAGCGTTAGCAATAAAAGAATGGAAAGTATTCGGATTAATCGGGACACGAGGTGTATCGAGTGCGACTCGACTCTCGATTAATGGACGAACAGGATGAAGTCACGCGTCTTCTTTTTTCACGCGCGTATCTATTACGAATACGTTGCACGATCTAACGCTCGAACGATCGAGGCGAGAGACGATTTATCACGACACTATGCACACGATATCGCGCATCTGACTTGCAAAACCGTCGTTACTGATGTCGTACATTTTTTCCGAAAATGCAAATCATTCGGCAGAGCGGAGTGGCGCGGCGCGATGCGGAATAAATTGAAAAGGATGAATGGGGTGGCGAAGATGACATTCAAATTCGGCCGCGGAGAAAATGACGGAAATATACATATGTCGCGTACCCTTCACGTGTCGCGCGTAATTGGCTGGTATTCAGATATCAAGAAATTGAGTTTCGCCTTCATCCCGGCCTGAACCCGGGGACATTTATTCTGAATCAACAGTCCCCCTTCGCTTCTACGGAAACACTCGCCGTTACCGTTACCATGATACTCGTCTCTCACTGCCGCACAGTGGACTGGATCCAGATATTTGGTGACATTTTACTATAACTCTTTAACCATAAGGTATCGCAATGAAATTTCCACTAAAAATTATTCCTATTGTCTACTCCAAATTGTTTACTCGTTACTTATTTAGTACTTTTCCAGATAATTTAAATCAGTGCGAAACTAAAGAAACAGAAGTAGAGGCAATTTTGAAAGAATTAATTTTGTAGCCACCGAAGCACAAAATCGAACGAATTACATCTATTTACTACACCAAGAGACTGGAATCAAGTCAAACAGAATCGAGTGCCAGCTGCTTTGGTCGTCAGCGTAAATAATCAAGAGGAGTGCATAGTTTGTAAACGCGTCAATATTCTTCCACGTTTATTTCTGGCTGACTTCCTGTGAATATCCGCCGGCCGGCCTCGTTAACACACAATCCGGCGTTTGACAAGCATAAAATCCGATGGTTCACAATGAAACCACCCTTTCCACGTGTCTTATCACCGCCGAAGAGCAAAAGACCCGAAACGAGCCCAGCACCGTTGACAGTGTGAATGGAGAGCGGCGAAAGTGACGAGGGATACTCGTGTTTAACACGCTGCGTCGGTGGATCAAGGCCAGGACTGACCACTGGTCAGTTCCCATAGATCGGCAAGACTTTGAATGGCGGACGAACAATGCTACACAGATGACCGGTGTTTGCCAATCATAAGCTAGACAAGGGCAATCGGCTACGATAAGCCACTCCGGGGAACAATCCTAAGTACCGTGAGACGAGTCCTGTCGTCGTGTCTTAGAGCAAACCACCAACTGACCACTGACGGTTAATTGATGCTCGTCAATTTACGGAGAGCCGTCATCAAAAGGGTTCCATTTGGCCGACGCGGCACGCATATAGGGGCGAGTGGAAACGAGTGCGAAATGGAAGAACCAAGACTGACCGGCAGCCGGCCGACACGTGGACCCTGTCAATCTTTATTTTCTCGAAATAGAAAACGCCGCTGTGCGTGCCGAGAAAAATGGGAGACCGAAGAGTTGGTCCGGTTCCCAGGTGGAGCTCTCGAACGCAATCGATGATATTTCGTGGAACGCTGCCACAGTGGTTCAAATATAGCTGGCCAAAAGTCAATTTGAAGAATTTTGCAAAAATTGTTGTACACCTACCGAACCTTAAAAGTAACTGGTACATGTTCCCTTATAAAAATGACAAGATTGATTTTATTGAGACTTTGTGCGGCTCCTATTGTAATACGTGCACTACTAAAGATATCTATATAATGGTTTCTTATGAAATCAGTTTTATTATTTTTCTAATTGTAAAATAAAAAACGTGGAACCGGTCATTTTGACCGGTGTTGGTAGGTTTACTGTTAAAGGCGATGTCCAAAAATCTTGATAATGAACGCGAATAAAAGCTGTATGCCCGATGGTATCAAAAATTCCAGAACGTGGTCTCATTTTGATGGAAATCCGAGATGAAACGTCAGCCCGAAGAGACATCCCATGGTCATTATAAGAAAGGAAGTCTGAGAAGTTTTCAGAATCTTTTCTCCGGTGAGTGACAGACGGGCACTAAATTGACCGGTGTGTACGTATATATCGACCTTGAGGAAATCACATCGAGGGTAGTCAGACGGTATCGGCTTACCCCAATTTTACCCCAATCATTTTGAAACTCAAAACCCCGTCGCGCGGCCGTCCCTTCCCCTCTTCGTTGGAGGAATCGGACGTGCACGATGATAGAGAAGATATGGAAGAAAAAGTGGGAACGGTATTCGAAGCTGCAACCGTTTGTCCACCGACGAGCGCGACTGCTCCTACTCGTCGACGAACGAAGGGAGTTTGACAAATCAGGACCCGTCAGAATTCTTGTGCGTCAATTTTTCACGAGGTCGACGCGGCCAAGAACAAGAGGGACGCGTCCCGAACATTTTTCAACCAGTCGAACGGAACGAGAACGAATCCGCGAGAAAAACGGTCGCACGTGCCTCGCTCTCTTCCACCAGCTGGGAAACCGAAGAAGGAATCGTCGACGATTTCCTTAAACCGGCATCTCGGGCTGATAATGCGATTGGTTGGTCGCACCCTAACGCGTGAGACTCGAAAGAATCGTTCCGCGTGAATCACTCACTCGAAAACCTTGTAACCTCTGGTCCATGATGAATCAGAAAATGGAGAAAGAGTGGACCCAGTGAAGTCGTTCGCGTCCTTCGAATACCATGCCCAACATTGGTTATAGCTGTAGGTAAGGAGACATTTAACTCTTTTGTATATGTATGTACAGGGTGTATAAAAAGTAATGGTCATCAGTCGTAGGGTTGAATCTACACCTCTGGATCGGTGGCCATTTGTAACAAAGAAAATTGTTGTTAAAGTTTGTTTTTACATCGATATTTTTATACATAAGAATATTAATCGTGGGTTATAAAATACTAATTTGAAGTATAGGTAGGTACTTACATACACGCGACAGAATATGGGCCTTGTAAATAGCGAACGTGTTAATTTATTACACAACTGCAATCTGTTCGATCCTGACAATATCTCGTAAATTACTATCGTGTTTAATTAAATTATGCGCATCGTTGAGAGGGGTAATTGCAAGGCGCGAACAATGCCAAACTCTCACATAAAATGTTGTAGTCTTCAGTCATTAACAGAAGCTGGCGTAGCGTTGCAGAGCCCGAAGAATCATTACCCGCTTAAAAATTTTAATTACCCCTAGCGCGTCGAGATGCTCAAAATTTGTCTGGTCACGATAAAAGTAGTAAAATCAACCGGGTATGTAATCTGCAACTGTCTCTGTTTCTCTGTCAGACACCCTTCAGTGGCTAAATCGTAAAACAGAGAGCATGCACGGAAGTGGGTGGGGGAACGGTCGGTCCCCTTCGATTTCATTTATTGCGGCGGGCTTCTGTCAGCTCCTTGGGCTAATCGCGACTCTGGAGGATGCAAGAGCGGCGTACGAGGCCAGGAAATGTAAATTAACGTCGAGTGCGGCCAGGTAATCACGGCCGGCGATAAAAAGGTGATAAACGAGCGAAACGCAGCCGGGAGCTGCGATGCTTATCGGGTATAACTCCCTTTTTCGAGCCACCGAACGCCATAGAAAAATCCTGGCCGCGTTTATGTCACTGCTTCACCCTCCCAACGTTTACACGAACACGCGGGTCACTCGCACGAACGGGCCGTGTTTTCCGCGTGTGTGTAAACATGTGTGCGTGCGAAGCGCAACCAAGTGCATCCCGTGGAGTGCGTTAAAGGGACGTCGTTTTCGGCTTACTACGGCGGAAGGGTTTTCTGCTCCCTCGTCGCCGATGCTATCTACCGCGAGGAACGAAACAAGCCGGGTCGGGCCTCCTGCGTTAGCTACCTGGCGCATTACGCCACCCCAAAACCCAAATAGCCTCCGCTTGTTCTCCTCTCATTAACGCCACGATGAATCCATTCATCGACACCGTTCACGGCGATACTCTCGCACCGGTGCGGCTCGAACCCGCACGAAAATGAAAAATGAACTGAGATTAACGCGTGGTTGCCTACCGGTAGCCGACGTCTGGCCCCGACTGCGTCCTACGGGCTTTCTGAGGTACAGGGCGCGAGGAAATTATACGTCTCGACTACCGTAACGTAGTTTCACATCTCAAGATCGATGGGGATCTGCTCAAAAGTTATCGCAAAATTTTATATATTTTCCTTCACCGTAAAATCTGAGTTAACACTAAAACTGCCGAGCACTGATAGCGATTAAAATGTTTCAACTGATAAAAATGACAAGGCTCTGTGTATTTAGATTTCGTGCAATTTTTATTGCAATATGTGCTTCGATAAAGGAGTTTATCGAATCATTTTCCATGTAAGCAACGTCACAATTTCAATAATTATAAAAGTGGTAGGTTTAGTGACTAGATTTTTAATTTTGCGATTATTGAAATTATAAAGATGCTTTCATAAGAAATGATTTAACAAAAAAATATATCTTTATTAGGACATATATTACACTACGAGGTCTACATAAATTACATATTTGTATTTTTATAAGGCAACATGTGCTTGTTACTGTTATAGCTCGACACGTTTAGTGTTAATTCTAGACTGAGATACTGAAATCACCGTAGACTACATACACAGAGGTCGTGTAGGCCGGCAGAAACGAAACAACAAAAATGCTTTTGACCATAAAGGGTTAACGAACGAACGGAACGAACGGGTGGGGAGGTAGGAGATGGATCAGGAACTAATATATCCTCCCCTGATTCTAATAAAGCCGGGAGGCCGTGACGCAGCCCAGGTAGAACAAGATACGGAATCGACATTAGTCGTTAATGGGGGAACGCTGGTTACCGGTCACACCATCGTGTCACGCCATCGGGGCAGTCGGCAGGACCCCATCGTGAGAGCATCTCTGTTCCGAAACACCATAGAGACTATTCACGAGCGTGGTGAAGGTGGCAGGGAGCGAGGAGGGGACCCCCATATAGGCGGGGGGGAGGAGACACGCGACTGCTTTATAGCGAAGCGACGAGGGGGCGCCGAACAGAGAGGGACGCTCATCTTTTGACCACGTCGACGTCCCTCGGACCTCGTGCTTTTCTCTAGAAGCCAACGGACCAAAGTTACTCCGGGCCCTACCAAGGAACGAACCGGACCAATGGTTATTGTGATGCGCGGGAATATATAATATTTATATCGAAAACACGTATTATTTTTACCGAGTTGCTACGGAATACTTACAAAGATACAGCGTTTTTTATGCTTATCATGCTACTGGACCGACTCGATCGGACCGAACCGGACCGTTTATGTACGCGCGGAGAGGGAGGGCCGAGCAACCAGAAGCATTACAAAACGCAATTTCCGGGCGCGGCACTGGGACGATTTCTCGTGGCGAGCACGAATCCGAGGGTGAACGGAGAAACGCGGGACGGTGGATTGTGGACTGTGGATGGCCAATGCGCGTTTTCGGGCTTGACATCAATCGAGCGCGAACGGGGGAGAGCCTTTGGTGTCGCCCGGACGGAAGCCTGTACAATTAATATTCGCCGATCCTGCAGGCCGCCTTTCACAGCGAAATCGATACGCGAAAGGGTGAAAGGTCTTCCGAATATATTATTTCTCCCCTTCTGCAGAACGAGTCGCGAGTCAACTTTTATTAACCCGTGTCAATTAACACTGTGCATTCTTATCACCCTCACTAGAACATAGAATCAGATTTCGATAAACAATGAAACCTTTTATCTTGAATGAGAGTAATATTTTATTCGTCGACATTGGTATTTATACACATATTCACTCCTTGATTGTTATGAACGATGGTCGCATTAAGACGCCACTTTGGGATTATCTTTATTAGTATAATACTATCAAATGATGATTTTATCTTTGCGGTGACAAACAGAGTCTGTCTTGCAGTAGTTCAATTCTGTCTCACAATTGCATAGACATCCCCGTGAATGAATGTTCAAGAACTGAACGTGAGGGAGAAAGTCATGAGTAAAACATAGTTTAGGAATTACCTTTAATCGGTGGTTACGATTTCATCGTCGCGTTTTTCGCGACAGCGCAGCGGTTGGCTAGGTTAAATGAAGGATTGCGTGGCTCGCGACGATTCGCGTACGCGGGCACATAAAGGCAAATCGAGGCCTAAGAATTTCAGCGGGGCACGTATTGCAAAGGCCACGAAGAAACAATAAGTTGCACGTGTCCGAGGCGTTTAACTCGCCAGGCACACCGTGACTCCCCGCAGAAAAGGTAACCGATGAAAAACGTGACGGTGTGTTTGAGCATAGGGGCTCCGCGCCAGCGCGAGATCTCTGGTAGAATCGCGTTGCCGGTAGAATTATATCGTGTATAGCGGCCGGCGGCAACGCGATAAGTATACGGTAGTGACAGACGACGAACAATGTTCGGTGCGTTGCAAAACTGTTAGCCCAATGCCGAGGAAACGAGTTGGTCCCGACGAGTGAGCGAGCAAGCGAACGAACGAACGGGTTGCATGGGTTTTCGCAGTGAATTATGGGCGTCGTGGGTGTGCCCTACCGCGATACGTCAGGACAACGGGACAAGAATAATAAAGTAAAACGGGGAAGCAGATAGAGAAGGTCGTCGTTTATACCTAGACACGATATAATGACTCCGTTCCGCGATTGCATCGATCTCCTAGCGGCTCGTCGTGCGTTCTAATGGAACGATTGCACCCGCAATTCGCCGATTGGTCGTAAATTCAGGGCTCGGTGTCATTAGGCGCGCCATTAAAATTACTATTCTTTTGCACGAGCATCGAACCCGACCGGCACCCGTGCTGGTCTTCCAATGTCAAATCTCGCCGTAAAGATTACCCCAGGATTAAATTGGATTTTTATCTGTCTCCTATCCTACCTACTCGACCGAGTCGGTAGCCGGTGCTACATCTACGTGTCGGTGAACGACTCTTAACCGGGTCGACCGTCCAAAAACGATTCCCGGGCTCTGTTTCGCTGGCGTCTTTCGGAGACAAGGGGCGCAATAAAATTGGCCGTGAAGCGAATCGATTACAATGCAGCTTTGGTTAATAGAATCCTGTCCCGTGATGAGCACAGGTGACGGGAACCGTAGGAAAAAGAGCGTTCTCACGCCGGAAACTTTAACTCATTGAGCTTTCACCCCCCTTGTCCCACAACCCCCCGAGAACGACCGACTAGGAAGTATTTATTAGATTGGAATCTAAACGCCCCCAAAGAGACCTAAAAGCGTATTTCCTTCGCCGTAGGTGGTTTCATAGACCGAGCGACCCCTTCAATTGAACGACCTATAGAGACCGGTTCCTCCTCCTCGAGGGTCCTAGGAATTAGCGGGTGCGACTTTATTAGCTTGTATCACGGAACCGGTGAGCCGGATCGTTGTCTGTTCTTTCATATTTTTTCCCGCGGATTCGTGGCCGTTGGAACTAACCTTTATGTCTTCCTGCCAACGTAATAAAATAATAATTGCCCTTAATCGCGACGGTGGGATCATATTTATCATATTGCCCCTCCCAATACCGAACCGTTCTTTCGACAGCAACGATTGCAGGTAACGCCCCGCCGGACATAAACACACATATATTTCACCGCGAAATCGCTCGCAGATGTTGTCCGAACATTTGAACTGGCCAGACGAGTATTTAATTCGATACAAGCTCGCGTCGAGTGGCTCGCGAACTCGCGTTTGATAATAAATGAATTTATCGATCACCGCGATGCGATGATGCGTGCGGCCGAGCCCGGACGCCGAACTCGCCGCCATTTATTTACCAAAAAGCTGCGACAGGACCGCGCACACGCTCCCGACCCGAGAAAAACGATCTGGATCAACTGCGGCCGAATCATCGACTTTCGATGATGCCGTGCTACACGCATTGGTTCATTTTGCTCGTACCGTAGAACCTCGATTATCCTAACGAGTGAATAAGAGATCTCGAAGACAGTCTTCGATTGTTCGAAAAGAATTAAAGATTAGTCTAACTGTTTGCGCGAACGCGTAACCGTACGTAATTTGTATTTCGATCTATCTCTCTTGTATGTTCTATCCCTGTCTGTATTAAAATAAACGGATCTGTCCTCAAGCAGTAACTACGTTTCTTTGAGATTAAAAATTTAAACCAATCGCTCTCTACCGGGATGGTTGGCAGCCCTAGTCACACGGATCCAACCCGTGCACCAAAGGGTTAGATTTTATTACAAAAGTGTAGGTGAATAAAATGTCATAGCCTAGTTACAACTGCACGAGTAGGTTGAACAATAAGTTAGAATACCTCTAGCGAGAGAAGAACGCATCTTTCGAAAAATGAAGTAGAATAGGTAAGAGGATTGTTGGTAAGGGAAGGATCGTGCGGCATACACGAAATAAATCAAGCTGATCGTCGACGGCTGATGAACCGTCATTTCCCATCATTAAAGTCGAGAGACCGTGGCCAGCGGAGCGGAAACAGCCGATTCAAAGGGCCACGGGCGAAACGCATCCGTTCTGCTCAATTTCACCGATTTTCTGTCGCCTTTGTATCGGTTTATCTATTATCGAGGCAGTAGTGGCGATCATTAGTATTAGTGTCAAACAGCGGGGCATTGTCGAGCGTATTTATGACTAGTTTACCTGGGGCTTGATCGATCTTTGCTCGGTAGGCTGTGCGCCTCGCCTCGTCCTACCGACGCGACGATAGTTTAAGCTTTAACCAATGACCGTCCTGAACCCATGAACCAGAATACGTGCTTACAGTTATTATTTATCGTACGGTGTGCTCTACGCGGAAATAAGAGAGTGCTAACGGTATCCCCCGAGTTTACGATCTTTCGGGTACGTACGGCTACGGAATCTATCGGCTGCCGAGCTTCTTGACAAATGACCCGCAGCGCTGTCTACCGTGGCGAACCCGCTCCGTAAACGGGTGGCGTGTACGTGTGCCCGTGCATACGCGGCGCATACTCCTCGCGAACAAATTTATTTCGGATGATTTAAGATTCGCTGGATATCTGCCATTTCCGTTTCACGTCGTACCGATTACCATAACGAAACGAGTCCGACGAACAACGCGGGCCTCGGCCAGCATCAATCATCCGACTCCGATTCCGAATAGTCTAGAACGACGGAGGATGATTAATTCCTCGCCCCGACGACCGTCCACTTTACATAGTCTCGCGGGAGCTTGTATCGCGGTGCACAATCCCGGTGACATAATACGCGCCGTTTCTGGGAGTATACTCGGTGTTCTCTTCTCAATAATCCGGAGGGAGGAGGGGAAGAGGGAAAGCGTCTCTCCTGTCTTTCAGGTGAAGCCACCTGGTTGGTCGAGTGCCGTGTGAACCTGTCCAAGATAGAGCGCCGCTCGAAAAGACACCCGAAGGGTAACTGTTTGTACAAGCACCCCGGTATTTTTATCCGAATGACGGTGACTCATAAAGATCAGAGCTCTCGCATGTCCCCTCGCTGTTCCCTCCTCTCACACGTACTCGCTTTACCACGCGCACACACCCTCGTAAACTCTCCCACCCTCTCACGATTCCTCTTTCTCTTCTCTCTCGCCGAGCATACTCTATCTTCCTCCGTTTCTCTGGAGCACCCGCACCATTGAAAACCCGCACACGAAAACACACACACGACGGACACGAACGATAGACGGTGAAACGCGCGAGGTTGGAAGCATCCTTGAATGTGTACTTAGCGGCAAAGAACACACTCGCCTCGCATGTTAGGATAGAGATTATGTCGTCCAAGGAGTCTATAGTTAGTTAAGGCTACTATTCTTCGGCTGGGTGGGCCTTTCAGCCGCCGAAAACGCTGTTCAAAAAGCGCTGCGCAGCGCTGCGAGTCGCGCGTACCCGGCTAACAATTAGATATTAATTCTATTCAATCCTCTCGCCCAGAACGCGCCGAGCTGCTTCTTCTTCCCCGGTGAAAAGGAGACCACCGGATTAACCTCGTCCCGGCTTTTCTATCTTTGGAATCCGATTCCGTCGCGCGGCGTTCTGTATGCAAGACGAATTTGTCGGTTTCGATGAAGCGCTCGCTCGCGGTGGACGTCGAGGAGCATCGTGAATGCCGCGCAAGGGACATGTCAAATGATCGTCATCCTCGCGATCGTAAGTGGATAGATACAGGAGAGAGTAGCCGAAGTTGGACCAGCGCACAGTGGTTCGAATTCCACAGTTAGCTGGACAAAATTAATTTCCAAAGAAAAATTAATTCTGTCAATGTGACCTACAATATCAAGACTTTTACTCTGAAAAATCTTAACTGTTGATGTTTAGTAAATAATTCCTCAAATATATATGTGATAAGTGGACTGCGGATCTTTATGCAAAATAAAAAATGTCTGCATCGATTCCAAGACACGAAGGTTAAATAAAAATTTTTTGCTGAGCCAAAAAGATGTTCACAACTTGGTGATTCGGGAAAATAATCGTCTAGACCGGAGGCACGCGTTCTTGCCTACACGATTGTCCACTTGTAAAGAAGTAAATAGAAATATTTGGTCCGAGAGAGAAGAGGTGGAAGCTCAAGTGGTGTTCACGCGTCGACGGCCGACGCTTACAAAAATATATCGTTGTCCATTGAGACGACGCCACTTAACGCCGGAAAATAAACACGCTTCTCACAAAATTTTCCGACAGCCTTAACGACATCGGTTTTCGTCGGTGGCGCTTCTTCGAAATGGGAAGCGCCTAGATACAACGAACCACTGCAAGAATGTAATTATACAATAATTTATATAAAATCCAAGCCACAATAATTCATACCAAAACATCAGAAAGTGAAACATGACTCGCTGGTGTATTCAAATTTTAAATTGATCGGGCTAATACGCTCGAGTCCTGCTTGCAGGCCTGGGCGTCTGGTTTACGTCAGCATAACTATAAAAAAACTGGTGGATCCTCGATCCTCTTATTTCCAGTGTGTAATACAGGTGGGGGGTGAGTCACTGTCCCCGAACGCAGTGCACTATCTCGAGAACGCGGTAATTGACCGAGCCCGGGGGAAGGAACTGGTGAAAAACAATTTTTTATTCTATTCCCCCTTATGAAGATGAACGAGGATCGAATGGCGGCGCAATGGGAAAGGGGTCGCCGCGTTTTCATGGCAGCAATTTTTCGGAAAAAAGTGTCGGACACATGGCCAGGCCGAGCGAAAGGGCGAATCGTGGCCACGAAAATGGCACGTTTTATGGTTTTATAATGCGAATGGTTGACCAGGGGACACGTGGGATGAGACGTAACACATGGCTGCTCTCCTGTCTGCTTTTCGCTTTCCAGGTCGCAGGCGCTCATGTATATGCATAGATATTCCTGTGTAGGAGCACGCGAGCAATGGGGTGACCAGTGTTCGACTGTCCACTACGAGAGACCGGGTAATGAGCCGTCACGTAGCCCGGTGCCGTTCCCCCAATAAAATCTATATCAGAATCCAGAGTGGGGCTGCTCCGTTTTTTTTTTTGCTCGCGGACCGAAGCAATACATCATTTCTCTGCCGTCGTCGCCGTAGAGTACCACTAAGCTCGCTTATTCCTTCCAGTCACGGCCCCGCGGCCGTTTCGCCGTCCGGGATTTGATTTATACGCTGTCCTCCGTATCCCTGGTTGTCACTCCGGACTCGAACACGATTCCCGATATCGGAGGAGCTTTAAAACGTTTACCAATCATCGACCCATTCGATGGGGTCAACCCATTCTCTTCCGCCTGTTGCCCTTTTACTTTTCCCTCAGCTCGGTCGTAAATGGGTTCTCGTGTTTCAGGTATAGACGCGAGTAATGCCAAACAAACGGAGAAAATATCCACCTAGCGGGGCAACGTCGTGGGAGAGGGTCTATATTTACGCGGCAGTGGTTTCGACTTTTTTACTAGCACCGTGCCTGCGGTTGTATCACTGTTATATTTAGGGAGCGGGGCCACGAGCACCACCACCATCACCACCTTGTGACGTGTCAGATGCAACGACTCGTGCTTGCCTTTTTATCGAAGGGGGTCGAGACCCTTCGTAAACCGAACTATTTCAGGTCGCATGGGAACCTCGTTTAGCAGGTGCCTCCGGCTGATTATAAATAATCAACGTTTCGCCTCTTGCCATGGAGCTCTCTCTCTCTCTCTGCCTCTTGGCTGCGTGATATACGGTACACTTGTAATTATTCAAAATAATTTTGTCAAAATAATTTTCCATATGTACCCATCATATTCTAATTGAGGGGCATCAGTTCGAGCACCTACTAGCTCCACAATGTAGCAATTTTCCCTGAAAAACGAAAAATATCTGTCCCCAGCGTATAGCTAGAGCACTCATTTCTGAAAAATGAGACAAAATATAAAATGTGTCGTTGAAATAATTATGAACGTCACCGTAGCCGCTAACTAGCGTCGATGAGCCGAGTGCAGCAGACGAATGCTCCATGCTGCGAGAGCGTGTAGCCACGAGATATTTGTTCATTTTGCTAAGGTATGTATATCTGCCTCCGAGACACGAGCAGCCGACATTCGTTGGAATAATAAAGAGACAGAGACGACGAGACGAACGAGGAATGGTTAGAGGTTGGGGGCAGAGGTCGAAAGAAAAATATTTTAGTTCCAGTATCGGTGTTCCATTAGCGATCAGTGATTCGATGGTCGAGTAAAAAACGGGGTGCAACGTCTGTGGAGAGGCGGCAGATGATCGAGATGTCGAGCTAACGATCCGGAGCAACCGGTGAATCGGCTTCCAAGTGAGCGAATGGACTCTGAAAGCCCACGGGTTTCAACAGGTGCTTTCGCGGACCTGAAGTATGCAGGTATGCAGAAGTAAGCACTCGTCTCTTAAAAACCTCTTATACGTGCACACTCCACTTGTACACAAAGCGGGCCCGTATATTTCTCCTTTCCGCCTCGAGGGCTCGCAGAGACTCTCTCGAAAAGTGTGCGACGCGGTACCCCTCCCCCCTCCCGCTCCATCTCTCCCTCTCTCTCGCGCTTTCTTTCTCTCCCATTTTTTGCTCTCCTCTCTCGTTCTCGCCGGTGCATGTGCAACCACCGAGTATTGTCATATTCCCCGGGCCGTAAGGGAATTTGAAAAGGACCATCGTGAGGAGAAACGTTTTGCGGTTAATAAGCTGTTGGTAAAACATGGTGGCCATTAAACGCGAGTTTTTATTACATAATGGAACTCGAAGCTCCTTTCGGGGGTCGTGCGTGCTTTAAGTGTTAAGTTTGCGGTTATAATAGATCTCGGCCGCCTCCCTCCCCCTTGCCGCCCCTCGCCGCCCCCTCGGGGGCACGTTAAGTGCTGCGACAAGCATTCAGCGCGAACGATTCGGATTCCGCGTCGCCGCTCGAGACACGACGAACGCTGTTGGGCCTTTGTGCCACCACGGTGCCCTCGACGCTCGTAACATGCGTACTCGTTCGTGGGACGGGTGTCCACGGTTCTCGAGGCGGGTTACCTTTTGGTTTTCTGGCTTCGGAAGAGTGCTAGAACACGGAGGGCGGTTCAAACACACTTTCAATCCTGAGAATACACCCTTTAAACGAAACGCGAGTGTATTAAATATATGGGATCAAAGGACACCGATACCGGCGCGGTGGGTCGGTTATGTCAACGCTGACGGAAGTTCAAAGAGGAAAAACTGACGGACGGGTCCGCCCGAAGAAATGCGAAATATGGATTTCCGGTCGGAACGTCTGGTCCGGGTCAATTCCCTTCGAGATCACTCCAGAATCAGGTTCTATTCTCCGAAATACTCGAGAAGATTAGACTGTCACAAGCTTTTCCACGTTTCCAGGTTCCACAATAAGCCGCCGCCGCCGCCGCCGCCGCCGCCGCGCAGCCCCGTGGAGGGCAGCCGCCCCCGAGGGTGGATGCATCGAGTGACCGTATCCACTCGAAACAAAAATAATTCTGGCTTGGGGAAAAAGAAGAGAGAGGAGGAGAGAGAGAGATCGAGTGAGAAACGGTGCAAAAAGAAAGAAAAGAACATAGGGTGGAAGAGAAAGAGAGAAAGGCGAAAAAAGGTATAGAAAGCAGGCGGCGGGCGAGAAAGGAGAGAGCGAGAAAGAGAGAGAGAGACAGAGAGAGAGAGAGAGAGATACGTAAGCCCCTCGACAATGGGGAAGATATTTTCTCTAATGAACCAAGACGAGTGCACTTCAGTGCCAATTACACTTCAACCGCGTTCTCCGTATTTCGCTCTACTTGACTTCTGTCATTTCAAAGCCAACGAAATGTTGGAGAGACAAGGGCGGTGGGAAGGCCCGGGGGAGGGAGAGGATCCGCTTGCGATCGATGCTAAGCCTCGTGGCTTTCTCGTCTCGTTCTGAGCAATAAACCGTGAGACGAGGAACCGAGGCGGAGAGATAAGCCAGACAATTAATTCTAAGACGAATCCAAAGACGAAGAAACTTCGGCGATCCGCTTCTGGCACGAGGTATCGCCTTTTTAGCCGACCCGATGAATGCCCGCCTCACTAGGCTCGCTAGACTGAACAGTTAAACGACCTTCTCAAGGAGGAAATTGCACCAGTCAAAGAGGAGATTAATGGATTCTTTTATTATTCATTAATCCACCATTTACGCGCGAGACACGGAATAATAGCTTTCTGAAAGTTGGTTTTATTTCTAACGAACCCATATACCGTGTGTCGGGAGAAAGTCCGAGGACCAAGTTTCAAGTTCTTAGGACTCATACGCCATTTAAGAAGTTAAACCATTTTCATATAAGGATATTTAACTGTTACCCTCTTATACTGTAAAAATCAAGTTTTAATTTTCTTCCTGTTCTGAATCTCAATTTGTCAAGCTCGATTATCTCGAAAACAAAGACTTAAATGAATTGAATCACCCCTCCACCGAGGGTTTATAAGAAAATTGTTTATTTCACTTTTGTTATACGAGCAACGCATTGAGCGATAATTACACCTGAAGCGAGGAAGGTAATCGTCGGTGAACAAGTGAGTTCGAATCCAACGTTATCAGCGCAGCAATCGTAATCAAAACTAAGCGCGCCTCTAATTAATGCGGAGTGTATAGTTCCGGTTACCGAAACTAGACGGGCCGATCTCGCGACGACTACGACGACGACGACGGCAACGACGACGGCGGCGGTCCGTCTTAATTTAGCATAGATTACGTAGATCACAATAAACCAAGTTGATAGGGTCAGTCCGAGCAGTAAGCCTTGATTAACGGATTTAATTATGGGATTGTGTGTGAGGGCAGGATTGCAGCGGTCATTATATGTAGAGGTCTTAGTAACTCGGTATGCTGTGCAGCCTGCATCCACCCATGGTACACCATGGCTCCGCCACGGAGTGTTCGTACTCGACCTCCGTCCCCATGATCAACGATAGTAGGTACCGCGATATCCATTTCATCGGAATGATTTCCACCAAGCGAAAGAAAAGAGAAAAAAAGACACGAAGAGAGATAGAGAGAGAGAGAGAGACCTCTAATCGTCGTAAACGTATTACACGGTTGGTTCGAACGGTTTCATAATGGAGCCGTTAGCCGCGGTATCAATTTTCCTCTCGGCCCGATCGCTTTTACCGGTTCGCACCTTCAGCGAACCGTGAAAGGAACAAAAAGATCGTTACAAAATCAGAGGTGTGTCGCAGTACTGGCAACTGACAATCGCGGCCATTTCATACACCCTATACATACAGGGTGAAAGAATAATGCCAAAACGGACAACATTTTTTCTTCGAGATGTCCAGAAATTTATCATACGACACAGATTTACGATATAGAACATTTAGCAGCGTTCTGCTACATTAACAAATCGCGGAAAGTAAATAGGAGAACTATTGAAAATAACACGCGTCTACGTGTGTGTTTTAATAATAAAAGATATAGTTAATTTTCCGCTTTACAACAAGTGTATATTTACGAGAAAAGCAAAACGAACACGTCACGCATCGGTGGCATCGCAGAAACAAAACTGCAACGAAGAGGGCATAGCCGATTGTGGGCGCCTAATTGGCTATTGTCATGGCACATAGAGTATGAAAAGCTTATATTCCAACAAGAACCAAGGCTTGAGTTTAGTCAAGTCAAGAAACAGCATTGTAAATTCGATTGTAACCTGATTGTAGCACAATTTTCGCTGCTCCCTATATACGGTGAAGTTCATCGAGGCATATTACGTGACACGATACCGTAGACTCCCGTGGTCCACTGGGAATAAGGTTTTAGAGTTGAGCCCTCCACCCCCATCCCCACCCATTCTGTCCTCCTTACTAAACCCTCTCGCAGTACCCAGAACGGCGGCTATAGGAAAACGGGCGAGCGCGAGAGATAATTAAGTCCGTAATTAAAAGACGGAATCGTGGCAAAGCCTTTCACGGTAGCTAAGTGACAAAAGCAATCGATCAAAGGGACAACCATGGAGTCGATTCACGTCGAGACGTTCGATGTGTACACGGGACGGCATGTACGTGTTCGGACCATTAAGGCCTCCTATCATTTGTTACCATCAGGGATCAGTGTATCCCTTAATACCATGTTTCACGGGTCCGCGACTTCGCTAGCAGAATATAAGCGTATTAACCAAAGTATCCAGCGTGCGCGCGCGCTCGCGCCCGCTCGCGTATTGATTCCCTTCGCCCGAAAACGGACACCCTCCGAAAATCGTCGTTGGGACCCGGCATTGAAATCAATTACGCGTTGGTACGGCTACAGTTGAAAGCGCGCCGAAAGCTCGAGAGACACACCGGAACGGAAATATTCCTCCAGATCTCGATTGCAAAGCTCTTCCTCAAGACGTTCGCTTTCCATGAATCCGCGTAGACGCTTTTAGCAGTCTGTGTGCGCGAGGGGTTCTTCGGTTAAATGAAATCACGGTCAATCTGACATTATGTAAATCGGCGGTCACTATCTGGTCAGTTTTGCATATGAATACCAAAGGGACAGAATACTTACGAGGACGTGTACGACCTTAAGATGATGCTAATCAGTGCTCCTCCGAGGACGCTGGGCGAGGACTCCGTCCACGGTTCGTTTGGTTTAGTGGTTTCGAGGGTCAGACTCTAGTCAACGATACCGGAGAGACTGTCTCGGTACGAGTGAATGGCAGTGAATGGCGTCGGACGGTAAACGGGACAAAAGGATGAAATTACTTTACGAGCTCGTGGTGCGCTTGATAATTTTCTAATAAGGATTCGGATTGTCTCGGCTAGAGATTGAACCTCCTCCGAAATGTCCTCTTGGGTAGAGTAAACGGAAACTGTTGAAATGAAACAGTCACACTCAAATCCAAAAATGTCAGGGTGTCGTCTTCACTGCTGCAATAGAAAGATTTCGAAAAACCTAGTAAGTTTCCAGTAGGAACTACGGAAGCGTAGCTTCTTGAGACTAAATCTACCGAGCTCTAAAAATGGCCGACATGTATTTCTTTTTTTTTTAATTGTGAAATAAAAAACCAGAAACCAGTCATATGACTGGTAAAACTAAAATTGTAAAATTAATGTAAATACATCGAAAACTAATTATTAGATATTGACACGAAATGAGAATATTAAATCCAGTTGATCTATATTTCCCGCGTGTCTACACAATCAATTCAAAGGGACAGTCGAACGGCCGACATCAAAGGTGCCACCCGGAGTGTCTTGTTGACTATCTGCTATTTTCTATTTTAGTATTAAAACTCCTTTCTTATAATCCTCAATATCGCATAACAATAAACTGGAAAGCGTCGCTATACGAGCAACGGCGCGCCCCGAGTATTTTTATCGGTGCATTTGCGTTGGCATGGAATCTAATACAAGGTGGTAACTCGTGTACCGAGCGCCTTCTAATGTCACCGCATGCTTTCGATGACTAGTCTGAACCGAGTAATCCTACGGGGTAGCACCTACTCGAAAACCGTCGGCCGGGTATGTATTGTCCGACGGTGGATCGCCGCGATTTCCTAAATTAAATACGGCCGGGCGACAATTATTGTCCGTTTATCGGCAGCAACGGTATTACCCCAAGGGGTGCGCACCCTCTGATTAAAAATTCTCGCGTGGTTAAGCCTCTGATAATGATCTTCCCTAACCCCTTTCTGCCCGTGGGGTTTATACAGTATGGTCTAAAAACGATTGTACTTACTCAGTCAGCGTGCACGGCGACGGGTAAAGCGCAAATGGCTCGAGGTCATCGCGAACAAGAGTTAACGATCGTTTTCAAGGGCGTTCCACTCTTTTTTCTTTTTTCCTCAGACTTTTTTCTCCTTTTTCCCAGCGAACGTTATCGTCCCTCGGAGATTCCTTCATCGAGGTCTTGTGATGTTGCGTGTACCACTTTCTGAGAATTAGAACGTGAAGTGTTAACTCTATATCTCATGATTAGATGGCGGATCTTTATGCAAAATGAAAATTTCCTGCCTGAATTGCAATAAACTGGAACGTGAAATAGAAATTGATTTTAATATATGTTAAAAATAATATAATTTTAAATTGCTTACCTTTTTGTCATAAATGCATAAAATCCATTACGTAGATGCGAACTATATTTTGCACAAGCTTTCCGTACTTAAATGCACTGTGCCGATTGTTTGTATGCCATCCACATATTCCACCCGTAATAGGCGAAAAGGGTATAGGGCCAATTAAATTTTGCAGAAGATTATGCAGAACAAATATGATCAAAGTTCTGTAAAATATAGTTCATCAGCGAAGGCTCGTCATTTACGAGAGAGAGAGAGAGAGAGAGAAAGAGAGACAGAGTAGAAAACGATCAATTTATTTCACGGAGAATTTATTTAAACAGGAAGCCTTGGTAATTGGAACCAATTGAATACGAGATAACTCACAACGGTACGTACAGAGTTCTAACGTGTTGCGCGTTTCCCGTTCGGACGCCGAAGGAAAATAAACGGAATAGTAACTGGAAGGCTGGATCGATTACAAAGTTCATTTTTTAACAGGCCGGAGGAATTAAAGTGCACCATAATCATTCACGGCACGTTGCCTAGACTCAAAGCGCGATTAATCGATACGTCAGAAACACCAACCCCCTTGGTTGGTGCCTAAACGTGCCATGGCCGCGGAAGATATCATCTTCGGCCGGGCGGCCGTTATTAATTAATACCGTGGCGAAGATTAAATGAATTCCTATTGAAGATGGTCGTCGGACGGCAGGCCAAGCGTGAAGTAGGCGGATGCCGCGAAATTTGTCAGGAGGCTAACGACCCTCGTTATTAAAAGCAACGTTCCAGTGACCTCGCGCGGTGATCCATTCGTTTGACAAATCGAGATAATTGCTGCCGACGCTCTTGATCATGGCCGCCGAAAGGGGCGGTGGGAAAGAGAGCCACGACATATTTCACGAGCGATTTGCTTTTTTGAAATTCCATTAAACCCGTGCGATTCGAATAATTGAAACATGGGTAAGGACGCAGCTGCCGAATTCTCTGATAAGCGTTCTGCACGGTCGGGTCGCGCCGTGCGCGCGTAAAAAAAAAAAATAATGCTGGACACGAGGAGGAAAAACGAGGGAAAAAACACGTAAACGCGAGGGGGAAAACGACACATCGAAAGCAGGCTTTGCCGGCGAACTTTCATTAATTAAATATTCAAAATCGCCATTAATCCCGACAGCACCCTCTCCCCCCACCCATCTTCCACTTCCTCATCCCGGTCGGGCCGCGGTGGTTGAAATCGGCCTCAACGAATCCGACCGTTCCGGATCTCTGTGGCTTAGGCAAATGAAAGCTGCGGCGCTCGCATGCAAATACATACACACTTTTATGCGTAGAACCGGGGCTCGCCGGTGCTAATAAATTTTTCCACGGGCACGCCAGCACCACTCTCGACGTGTAACTAATGACGAAGAATTAACCGGAGAGCGTCACCGATATTCCGGCGCGGCGCGTATCTGGGAAACGTTCAGGTGTTGCGGCGAATCAGAAAAAAAAACAGATTTACCTCTGACCAAAAAAAGGATTTAAAAAATTATGGAAAAAATGCTGGCAGTCGCTGCAGACGCGCACGAAGTAGGTATGACAGATTCCGGAAAGTCGATTAACGGCACCGCACCTTGTACCTGTACTCCAGCCCGTCATCTCCCCTGCCGGTTTTTTCTCTCCTCGCCCATTCAGATTCAGATACGAAGTTAACGAACAAGGTGATTTTGTAATAAATGACACGGGCAAAAAGTCGTGCGCGCATTCTCCTCCACCCCGGGTTAATTATTCAGACTAAGGGGGTTGTAAGCAGATTGGTCTCACCCCTAAGCCCCTATCTCGGTACAACGAGGGTGACGCGACCGGAGAGACAGAGAGATTGCCGGAGACTTTAAACCGCCCTTACTTACTGACTGGTGTCTGTGATTAGAACCAGAAATATGCTAAGCGGGCTTCCAATTATCGAAGATTTCGGCCCGCGGATTTATGGCCTCCGCTGATCGAGGGGAACTCGTACGTTCGAATTACTGTCTCGTGGCTGCAGGATCACACAGGTAGTCCTGAATTCCAATCGGCGGGAATTCGAGTCGTTTAAACGTTGTAACTCGGCCACAAACTGTGATTGTTGTTAACTTGTTACTATCATCATTCCCAAGAGATGGAACTCAAAAAGAATAATATACAAATTCTTCGCTGTTCTTTCCGCTCAGACACGGTCGAACAGTCAGAAGTTGGGGCTCTTCAACATCTGCGTATCATACGCAAAAACGTATTTACAGTTATTATTGTACTAGACAGCGGATTTAGAAATATGTATAACCTTGACAACATATTTCGAGGTCACTAAAATGGAGGGGAGGACCCTTTTCTAAATAATTACTTTTCCAGTTATTAATATTTTCGTCGTTAAGTGAATAATGAGTTTGCTAATAAAACGGAAAGCCATCGATAAAGGGAGGCTCCGCGGCGTCGACGTGCCGCAGACACGAAGAAATTAAGTGTCGAAGTCGTCCCGAGGCTCGGATATTCGATTAAAAGTTGCTAGCCATAGAAGGTTGTCGTAAAATCAGAACCCAGGAGAACTTTGGAATTCCAGCGAATGAGTTCTCCTAATCCCGACGTACGATAACCGGGGGGTCGGTACAAACGACACACGGAGATTCAATCCGCTGCAACCGGGGGCGGAAATTAATTCCGCGTCGACGACAATAATTTCAGACACGACTCTTTCGGAACGGACTGACCGGAGGCGGGGGAGGAAGGTCCGAGGGCAAGAAAGGATAGCGGAAAATCGTACGAGAACATTGTCGTTAACTTTTACGAGGCCATTAACGTGCCCGTCTTCCGCCATTCCGAACGTGAACTGGACACTATGACGTCATCGCACGAATGAAAACCAAAGAAGGAAAAAGGAACATGTAAGAAGAATTAACTTGCGAGTCTTTGACCCCTTTCGCTCCCGTTCCTCTCTTCTGTAGAGTCTACGGATAGAGCCAGAGCAAGAAGCCGCACAAAAGGCTAGATTTCCATGAAAAAAGGAATCGACCGATCGTGTGTGCAGACAGCGCCTCCGCAGCGTATTTCAAATTATTCCACACGGGAATTAATTAAATATTCAATCAAATGCGTCCGTTTTAAAAAGCCGCGTGAAAGGGAGCCTGTCAAACTGTACACGTTGAAATAGATTTTCACCTGCGTGCGGCAGCTGGATTGTGGTTACTGGGAAAATATTGAAAAAAGGGGAGTGGAGGTAACAAGTAGCGGTAAACGGGTGAGGCAAGAAGAGGAAGGAAAAACGATAGCGAGAGGGAGAACGATCTCGCTTCGGGATTTGACACGCGTATCTAAAACACAGACCGAGGCGGGTCACGTGTCGACCCTGTCGCCCTTCCTGTCGGGTCACGTGACCGTACGTGAAAGGGTTGAGATTTTCCAGTCCGGATTTTTCGTGGACCGACTTGACAGATCGCCGCGCTAAGTCTGACTGATACTCGTCCGCCACGGGCTTCGCTTTAATTATGAGATATTATTCGAAGATCGCGCCCCTTCTCGCGATCGGGTTTAATGCCTTTTTAAAAGGAGATCAGCCCGGAGGGAGAGTCACACGAGCGGGGGTACCTCGAGGATCGTTCGACGAGGGGATAATGCTGTCGCGGGTTTGGAACGAAACAATTAGCTGACTGTAGTCACATTCTGCCAAATATCCAAGTTCGCGGTGACATCGGAGCTTTACGACGTTTTATAATCTTTTAAATAATATTTGGGCGTATCACAAACACTGTACAACAATTTTTCTCCACGTAGAATGGACATTTTTCCAATCCACTGTGCGTCATGCGGAAATAGGTCTTTTCAGAGTGTGCAAGTTTAATTTTCTGAAATTGTACCGTTCCTTTTGTCATCTCCCATTCATTTCCAAGTATCTCGAAGTTCATTACGCGATTTCGTTTCACGGGCGAAGAAAAATCGAGATGGCACGGAGACACGATGTCGGGATCGAGCACGACGATACTATTCCGGCCTGCCAGGAATGCCAGAACAGAAAAGAAGCGAGTGATGGATGCGCCCTATAATCCATGCTAACTTCCTGCGGGATTTCCCGGTGGATGCCTTTGGGCGACTCTACAGGAAACCGCCCCTAATTCAAATTTGGCCTAAAACCTCGAAATCAAGTCAAGTCACTAAGTCTCTCTCTCAGGGGCTGTGGCTCGGTACTCCCAGACGCTGTACTAATTAACATCGTGTCGCTCTCGCGGCTTAAGTTGTACCGTTCAACCCAGCGTGTCTTCAGAAAATCGTTAGAAGGGCGAGACGTTCGAAAAGCGGGGTAGTCGAAAACGAAATGGAACGGCTACCGCTCACTTGTCACGGCAAAACAGATAGGGTGAAGAGACGAGAAGAAACAGGGGTGCGCTCGAATGGATAATATCCAGGTTACGAGGATCGGCGAGAAAGAGAAAGAAGGGAGCAGGGATGGGAAAGCGGGATTCAAATTTTCGCAAATCATCCCGCGAGGGCTGAGTAACCCCTTCCCGGATTATCGGGACCCATGTGGCCCCGGCTCGCTGATGGCTCGTTACCGAACCGAGCTTCTCTTCGATAACCGACAGATATTGCTATTTATGAACGGTGCCGGATCCTCGTCCCGACTACACCGACGCCTCTTTGTCTTTTCTCCGTGCGTCGCGTCGTCTCCACGGCAATAGGTCGTTCCAGTCACGTCTGCGACACGCGTCGAGATTTATCTAGCTACAAGATCAGGGTATCTTGCACGCTGCATCATTGATGTCCAACTGATTCCGGAAACTCATTTTCGTGACTACGATAAATGATACAATTATGGATGGCGTCCCTATTATGGAGGGGTAATTGTATTTTTCTGAATTAAAAACACTGTACCTATATTAGGTTGTTGGATATTGGTACAGGATTATTGTATAACACTTTCAGCAGAGGTGGGCATTATTTGGCGAAACAAATATTTCAAATACTATTTAATATTTTGGATTTTATTTTGCTGAAAGAAAATAGTATTTTAAATAAAATATACAATTTCGAAAATGAAATATTTCTATTTTAACAATCTGAACCACAAAATTTTTTAAAAATTTGACAAATTGCAACTGTTAAAACACGTTTTAGTAAATGCGTAGGTACAAGTCTCTCAACAAATGGCAGCGTTCTCTGAAGTTACAACCCCTGATCTCTCAAGCAGATTCCGACTGGCGACCCTCTTAATGTTCGTAATGCCCGACCATACTTATGTCCGGCTTAAGTCGATGAAATAGACGCCCGCGGGGGATCGTCGACGCCATCGAAGACATTCGTCACCTCATTGTTCGCTGTGCAACTATGCGTGTATAGATTGAAGCAATTAGGCTCAGAAATATACGAAACTGGTATCACAAGCGGTATTCGAGTTACGTGAATCTTCGTTATCGAATGGCGTAGGGCTACCATCATAATTGGAAATATTACTTTAAGCGGATTATCAACGTTGGACACGTGACGATCATTCGAAGCAGTTTCGGAACTGGTCCCTCGGCGAATACTACCGACGGTTCTTCAGTGGATTGAAGCAATTAGGTTCAACAATATGGAGAAAGCAACAGAGTATTGAAATTACCACAACATCAAGGTTTGTACGACTGATGAAATACCCAATTAGCCGGATAAGACTTTTCAATTCTCGCGACGGTTCTCATGAAACCCTTGAGGAACGCGATTGTTTGCAAAAATTTTATTATTAACATGTTTATTCATTTGCACTGATGGTTCATGTTATTCTATTGATTTTGTATGCAGACATGCAGAACTCAGAAGTGGCTAGATACCCTCCGAACGGTACCGTTAATAAAGAATAACAGCACGAGTAAGTACACTGTACCCGGTTACACAATTCGATCTGGCAATTTCCAAGGGATCGCGTTTCACGTGATCCGGTTCGTTTATGTTGACAAACACACGCCGTTTTCAATAGTTAATATTCTGCAATACGGTAGTGGTGTAACGAGGCCAGTGCATATTTCAGATAAGTGTGCTCGATCATCAGTCACGAAAGCGGCGCGCTGCTCCAGACGCTTGCTTTAGCGTTACGGTAACGTGTCATTATATCGCATGATTATTACGGGTCCGTGGAATTGCGGTAGGAGCAACGTCGCGTCGCGTCGCCCGGCTCGTACAGACCCGTGTGCGTAACCGACTTGTGGCGCAGTTAATTTTATGGAAAACGTAAGGTCGCGTAATTATATCAACAAAGCTTGACCTCTTTGCGCGGTCGTTGCGAATTATTCACCGGTATCTGCGTCGTGTAATTTTGCATTCCCGCGGCACTGCCTCCGCTACTTTATTACTCTGTGTTGCACCTCTGGCGAGTCGAAGGATCAATTAATCAGATCGTTCTTGGAAAACTTCTTTCCAACGACAATCTTTCTGTTCACTCTGCATGCTATTAGATCGTTCGGAAAGTCATTTCATTTTCTCAAGGGATGTCTATGCAATTTTCAATTTTTGTAGTCAAATTTTAAGAAAGTCGAATAAAAAAAATTTTAAAATTTTAAAACAGAATTTGTTCGAATTCGTTGTTCTGCATTGAATGTAAAAATGTTACCGTTTGATGAAGAAAGAATAAGATGAATTAGAATCCATCTCGGCAATTAGGAACTGCACCAACTAAACACTGGAAGTTATGATAGCACGGGCTTCAACGAAACCCCGTTATAACCATTTGCGATTTAGCTTCTTGGTTGGCATTGTTTCAAATGTTTATTATTGTGCCGTAACAACGCGGTAATAACAAAGAGGCATCATCTCAGCGGCGAAACAACCCATTAGACGTTCGCGGTGATAAAACCGGGTCAAATAATATTATTTCCGCGAATGATACCGGGAGCACCGTAACCGCTAATGTCTGATCCGAGTATTATCCATCCGCGGGGATTAATTAACGACATTATACTCGAGCGAGCCAGTTCTCGTTCTCGTTCTCGCCGTTATGGACGTTCGCCGTTCTCTCGCGGTCATCGTTCGGAAGTTGTACTAATTGAGACTTACGTCGTTTGTGTCGTAGGATAGTAAATAGATATCTCCCTATCTTTCGCGTCGCCTCGGTTTAAGCTTGAGCGAACCAAGGAACGGTAACACGACGAGCAGGAGTCGAGAAACGGTCGTCGGCTGTGTTTAGAATGGGCTCGTTTCGTCGGCGAACTGCGCAAGATATATCGTAGGACATCCTGCCCGCAGGAATGATCCTTGCGGCGCTCCCAGCCCGCAGGAATTGCGTGACATTAAACTCCGTCCGCGAACTTAGAACGGGTTGCACCGACAAACAATGAGGTGACAAATATCTTAGTCCATCGCCTAGCTCCCCCGGGGCGAGAGCTTTGCAAACCTAAGCCGGACATCGGTAGCGCTCGCTGAGAAATGAGCTTTGAAACTGCTTCACGATCGTCGCCGGTTCAAATTAATAATCCGTTAAATAATATTGCCATTCATGATTTCCAACTTCTGGAATGAAACTTAAAGTTGCTTAATGTGCCGATACCTATTTCCGATCTGTGTTCAAATCTTAACTGTCGATGGGACGTAGCAGGTTTCCTTCAACACCAAGAATCTCAGCTAGTTTACCTTGTATAATAAAATAAATAACGTTATTAACACCTTGTCACATTTATAATCAAATTACCATCGATCTAAAAAATTCCATCAAGTTTTTAAAATTATTTTGACAGTTGCGAGTTAAGATTTATTTTGTAATCCCGTCGGAAAGTTCAGCTGACTAAGTCCCACTTAGTATAGTATATCCAAATACTAAATCGAACGCTATCGTAGCGCGTTCGTTATCAATCACTGCTGTGGTCCTACCTTCGACCAAGACTCTGTAACATTGACGAATGTAAGGTCGTACGGCGGAGGGACTGTTAATTTTCTAGATTCGCAGATAGCAAAGGAAGTCTGATTCACGTCGGCCGCGGAAACGAATTATCTCTTACCCTATTTGTTTGCAGTCGGCGACAACGGAGGGACCGAGGACAGTGCAGGATACGCGAAACCGTCGAAAACAGAGGGAAAGTGGGGTGGCCAGGCGGTTCCCGAGGGGCCATCATCAGGGAAATTGGATTCGGCATTTTTCAAATCCCGTCCCCGAAAAACATCGCTACGGACGTGTCCGGGTTGTCTCGTCGGGAACGTATTTTTATCCGTAAATGGTTAGTGCTCCCCAATCAAATTAGACCGTTTTTGCGCTGGTCGCTCGTAACGGAGGAATCGAGGGCGGCCGACACCTGCTAAATCTCCGGCGATACATTCTCGATGAACACTTTTAAGGAAATGAACGTTGAATTAACGGAGCAGCGAGTCACAAATTTTAGAAGAACGATGGTATCCGCTGGATACACGAAGACAAGATAAGAAACGATGATCTTCCTCTGAACGGAGCCTCGTCACCTCAAGATAATTCCTCATTTCGCGGTTCCGCCTCGAGATTAAGATCTACCCCTTAAAGTTACATCTCGCAGCCAGCTCGCGGCCAGGCGCCGCCGCTCGGCTCTAACTCATCGCTGCCAGATAATGTCAGTGGATGTATTATTTATCTCTGCTGTCGTCGCAATTATTCACGCCGCTATCATGCGCCGCGCCGTTTCCGCTGGGAATCGAAACGAATTCGTACTTATTATCGCAGTCAAAGGCGGAGACCACATTGACATCTACCATTTTTCTCGAGGCCGCTCCCTTAGCGATGTATACACGATTTCGTTGGGCATGTATTGGGCATGTGTCGGAGTGGGCGGGGCTGATGCATCTATTCAAGAAGAAACCATAAGAAAAGGAACCAAAAGAAAAATGAAAGAGAAAAATACTGTGGTGACCTCAACGAAAAGACTAAATAAAACCGAATCAGTAAAAGTTTCTCCAAAGTGCTTGATCTGCCAATGATTACTATACAGGTCGTCCCATTCGAAATTCCCAGAGGAAATATCGAAAAGTATGAATAATTTGGATATTTTGGATAGATCATGCTGTTATTTACTCGACCTTAAGATAACTTAGGAAGGACACATAAAAAGCAATTTTGAATCGTTTTTTCATGCCATTCGTATTTTTCGAAATATTTGCCCTGGGAATTTCAAATAGAACACTACGTTTACAGTCGCCTACAAAAGAATTTTGTAGCAAATACGAGGAGATTGATAAATACGAGGAGATTGAAGAATTCGATAAAGCGCGAGAATAAAATTTTTCAGCGACCAGTAGTATTGCACGCGAATCTTCGAGCGTGACAGCGTTCTAACGAATGGAAATGTAATTGCTGGCGGAGATTAGCATGAACCGAGAGCCACTTCGAAAGGCAGAGTTCCATGAAACGAGAGCGCATCTAGTTAGTTCGTTTACGACAGTTCGCGGAGTGTCGGGGAGAGGGAGAGAGGCCACCGGTGGGGGGCAGAGGGCGAGCATTGTCATAAAACGTAAGCAGAGAAGATATTTCCAAGTGTGAAATATTTCAGTCTAATCCAGCAATATCATAAAGAACGCCGGCGAGGCGGTCGCGCGACGAGCCAACCAAGTCGTAACCAGGCATTAGGGCTGTTTACAAAGGGCACTTCGATACCGCGTCGCGTACCAAATCGTCGCTCGAGACCCCGTACTTCGGGTTCGTCTGCGAAACCCACCACCTGGGTCCTCCCCGCCCTTATTATCAACAATCGTAAAATGCTAAATTGAAAGTCCTCGAAGAACGAGCGGGGCTTGAGCCCTGGCAAATTGCAACAGTGAAAACGAAATTTGTGGCCGAGGCTTTTCCACTGGATGCCCAACCTGATACGTTCTAAACGGATGTGCTTCAGTTTCGGCTGTTGTAACATTCTCTGATAGGAGCGTTAATCATTTCGCGATATATCGTTGAAATTTTCGTATGAAAATAAAATTATTTCGTCTTTTTCATCTTAACTTGACATTTAATCGAATACGAAATATTACTGTACGTTTCTGAGACATCGACAAATTTAGACAAACAGTTTCAAGTTCTTAGGTCCATTAGTCCCCAACCGTGATCTCAATCTACAATCTGCCGAAAAATGGCGACTTGGAATGGGACATCTCTCGAGGGTGAGTTCTCCGAATTCAATCTGTCCAAAGTGACAAGACAAATGTCTTGCTGCAGTTCTTCGTCGAGCCCGACTCGATCGAGTCGTGACGGGCCACGGGTCAATTAGCCAAAAAATTGGAACGGCGGACAAGCGAATGCCGAAAAAAAGTAATTCGATTGAAAGGGAGCAAGCTATAGAGATAAGTGAGAGAAGATGCCAGTCATCCCCTGGTAATTAGTCGAGGGTAGCTTGAGTGCTGGTCGGAATTCCGAATCTAGTATCATCCCCGCAGAGCCAAGTTGGGGTTGTTTCTTCGACCGGAGGATAAGCTGGGATCGGCCGCGCTGATATCGTGGAAAAGTTTTGCGTCTAGGTCGGATTTGATTGATTAGTCGGTCGCGGAATGGAGTGTCGCGATTGTTAGCGATATAAGCGGGGGATCTCGTTCTCTCCGGTGATAGCTTGGAAGATTGATGGAAATCGTCGATATAAAAATTGCGATTCCTCCTTGGAACCCGCGCGTAGCGTGGATGTGCGATAGACACAGGATTTTAGCAATTCGGCATCGCGAGAGGCAAAAATTCATCACACGGCTGAACTCGATTCGTTTAGCCGGACGTACCGCATAATCCCCCGGAAATCCGTGTTTTTTCCCTGAAATTTCTGTTAAGCTGGCTTTGCGTCGCGTCAAAGCGGACAATCCAACCGGACAGCAGCGGATACCGTGATCGAATCGACGCGAAACGTGACTCGGGATCGTTTGATCATTGTTATTTTCCTGTCGATGGGCGCGGGCTTCTTGCAAAGAAACCTAACATTTCGACCCTTCGCTCCCGGAAGAAGAGGAAGAGGGCCGCCGTGCCGGTCGAAATGTCAGCCGCGATGAACGGTGCGGCAACCTCTCCTACGTCAATGGAAGATAGCTACGTGACATTTCGCGGCGTATCCATGACCGGTGGAACCTCGAATTACTATCATGCAGCACGCGCGTACGAGCACGCGGCGTGTACCGGGGGAATGTTACGTAGGTGCTTCCAGGACACTATGGACTGTCCGCCAGTCCAGTGGGTATACGTATTGGACTCTGGACAGCGGTCATCTGTCACTGTCAACCATCCCTTCCCGCCTCCTGTTCCTCCCACGCCTCCTCCTCTTCTGTACAGCCGGGTGGCGTCACCCAGGAGGAGGACGATGAAGGGAGGACCGAAACTGAACCCCCTGTACCCTGGCAGCACGTGCCGATGCCTATGTCCTTATATGCACATATACGTGTCGGACTACATATGTATCCTGTACGCATGACCGTAAACGTATCGCGAGCTACATAATATATAGGGAGTATAAATAAAGCGCCATACTGCGTTAATTACAATCGACTGTCACGTTCGACGTGACATCGTCTCAAAATAATTGGAGGGAGTGGCAGGACCGCAGCGGTATAGCATGGTGCCAAAACGTAAGTAATCGGTGAAAGTGATACGATAAGTGTTACGGCGCCCAGATGTGGGACCCCGTGGTTCCAAACCCTTGGATGTGCCGTTTCCCGAAACTTGCCGTGTCTTTTTTGCTTTGCATCTGCCGCGCAAGTAAGTATAAGACTCGCCACGCACTACCGATCAGGCGTCAGCCACCAGGTCGTTGGCGACCACCGCTAGATTCGCGGAATCCAATAGACGGCAGATTTTATGCATTCGTGACAAAAATGAGTAGCTGTCATTCGAAACAGCAAGAAGATTGAAACAATTGAAAAGTAGAGGTAGAAAGTCGTTCCCAACTGGCTCTTATGCCTTTCAATTGATGCAGTCTAATCATCAAGTCTCCATAGAATTGTCAAATATATAAATAAGCTCATTTTACATGTAAATCTTAAAATACAATTTTTTAAAAATTGAACTTTCATGCAACCTGCTTACACAGCTAATGAAACTTCGAAATCATGGTATATCAACAAGGTATGAGAGTTTAATTGTTTATATCTTTAAAACTATTGAGTAACTACTCCTAATATCTTGCAGACATCATTAGGGATCCATATACCATTGTCTCGCACAAAAATTATCAAAATCAAAGTCGTCCACTTGAGGCCCTTCCCTTGTCAGAGGCTAGAGAGCCAGAGCACTCAACTTTGAACCAGTGTGCCGCGCGGGGAATTAGACGGGCGTGTATTATTAACATTATTGTGCGACTAATGTCCAATAATCCGATACACGGTTAATGAATTGACGTTTCGCCACGGTCCGTTTGCGTGCAGCAATACAACCGACCGATATACACCCGTAAACATTGACGCGGTGTATTGTGGTACAACTACGCACGTATACATATGTCCGTGTTTCCAGCTTCGTGATTATAATACGGAACAGACACATCCGGCGAGCGCTCGTCTCTAACATTAGGAAATACGACTTAATTGAACCGACGCGACCGCGATGTTTGAGGATATTCCCGTAGCACTTGGCATAATATTTGCGCGCGTTAACGCTCCGCTAACTGATCCTTAATTCAAAATCAACAGCTAAGAGCGACAAGACAGGAAACGCTTATCCCGTTGCTTGAACGAATCACTTGATTGTTTTTATCATTGGACAACTTTCTACCGCGCTACTGTGCCACGCGTGCTTGTGCAATCGGCATACATTACACGCTGGTTCGGTGCATTAGATAATGGATCACAGCTACCGATATGCCCAACTTAAACCCAAGACGCGGTGTCTACAAATCATCAATCGATATACCGGCAACAACCTCTCTCTGTCTCTCTCTCTCTCTCTCTCTCTCTCTCTCTCTCTCTCTCTCTCTCTCTCTCTTTCTCTTGTCTTCTCCTGTAGACATACCCGTTAGGTTCTCCCGCTGCTACTCCGACACGACTCGGTACAGTGATTAATAACTGACCGTTCACGTCGCATTACTCATCAATTTTGCACGTAGACTTCCGCCAGACGTTACTTACGAGTCTGCTGTTTCGGAACCGACGATCAGCGACACTGTCAACGGGCACGAATATTACCTTGCCGTAGCTTCTCTGGAGAAAGACCACCGTCGATATTTTTTTGGCCTGCGATTGACCTGGTGGATCGCAAGTCGTGTATTCTCGTCGGCAGAGATCAGATAAATATTAACCATCGCAAAATGCTGATGGACCGCAGCCCACAGCGTTTAGCGAGGTATTTGATGCGTGAAATACTGCGAGCTATAAAATATGAGGCAGTTCTGTGTGCAAAAAGCCATTTCAGATAATTGTTGGTATTTTATGATGTGCGAGTTACAATTTGTCTATTAGGGACGTGTAGTTCATAAAGATGTTGTTCAGAGTCACTGAAATCGAAGAGTTGATAGCACATCCCTAAAATTTTACTGTATACAACGTGTTTTTATCTAGAGACAGTTCTTCGTGTAATGTGGTCAGAGTGCTCAAAATAGTAAAACGTGGCTCCATTGTCTTTAGTGGCATAATATTACAATATTATAATGTCAATATTGAATTCTCTAAAGTGAGTATCCACTGACATGTTAATAATATGCGAAGAAATTGATCTAAGCGAACGAAGACGTATATCTGACATCCAGTCTCCAGCGTTGCGATTCTTTGACGTGTATAACCGATTCTCGAGTAACCTCTTATATGTGACGGGAGATGGTCGGCGTTTCGGATCGTCGCAACAATATTTTACAATCTAACGGATTTTACGAGCAATTCCCAGCGGGCCCGCAGCTCTTCAATCTTCCTCAACGCGCCTATGAATATAAATACGAAGGCGGCAGTGATTTATGCTTGCCAAGAGAATGAGCAAAAGGAGAAAAAAGGCCGTAAGGACGATTCAATACTTCGAGTCTCATTTTATGTCGCGGTCAGTGTTTATGCCCCAGATTTTAGCACCTCCCCGAGGGCGTACGAGGTTCCTCCCTGTTGAGAGCTCACCAATTTTTACGACTTTGCTCCTTCTTTCTTGTTCTTAACTCCGTTCACCTCTCCGCCTTTCGACTCGCTCGTAAACAAAGCCTTTAGCTTAGTGACTGGACCACGCGAATTGAACGCGCGACCACGCAACTAGTCCACGGGAAAGCTCGATTTCTTCGTCCAAAAACAAAAAACCGCAAAAAAATGAATGCAGAAACTATTGTTGGATTACAACTTTTTTTGAGTGATCCGTCCGAAAAATAAAAAACAAAAGAGAAAAAGGAGAAAGGAAGGAAAATATACGCGGAACAATCGAAGTGTAACAAAAGCGGCGCATCGAAGCTTTCATGGCAGGCGCTCATTGTGCGCGTAGCGCGGCGAAAAATTGAGCGGCACGGATCACAAAAACGCGGGCTATTGTTTTCCGTGTACAAAGGCACCGGTGATGGTATTCCTAAATTTCGTTGTAGAGCCGAAATCCGGCGTCGAGTCGTTATTAAGTCTTGATCCGGCGTCTGTATGCGCGATCCCCCATTGTTCCAGACAAATCTGACGTTACGAGTGCGATCATCGATCGGATCCCTTTCTTTGATCGACAGGTAATGACAGTTTAAATCGTTTCATCGGTGACCGCACAGCCGATGTCGCGGCTCGTTTAGATTTTCCGTGTGCAACCGCGTCAATAATTTCCCAACCGGTGCGTAATCCTTTCCGCATGCAGCATGTAAGCTCCGTGTATGTATGCCCTGCGGTCTCTCCGTCCGCAATACGCGTAATGCATTTGATCCGCGCTAAAACGCATTTGGATGCATCGCTCCGACATTTCATGCGCTTACGGAACTCACTGCCTCGAAAAGTCCGCCCGCGCCACGTCCTGGGGGAAGATCCTTGTCGAAGAATGCTTGATCAAGTGGTAAGCGTGCACTGCTACATCCCTCAATCGCCCACGACTCTCCGCGCCACACTTGTATCGCAAATGTTGCTCTTATGCCACTGCGCCACGATATCCTCGAGCATTATTCCATCCAACGCTACGCGTCGCGACGCTGCACCATTGCTATTCCCTTGAAATACGACGTCCGGCCAAGTTTACGAACTCGTCGCGGTTCAATTGCCACCTACCTCATTGCTATCCAAGTCGGATACCTTCCAGGCAGTACCCTACTGCCGCCGCACAGTGGGCGAAAATGCAAATCCAGCGGGTCAAAACTATTTCAGCATTATTTTAAGATTTAAAGCCATAGTATAAAGTAGGTCATTGGATTCGTTTTGGCGTTAGCTACAACAATATGTAATAAAAAATACACAGTGGCATTGGAAAAAAGTTAGGTGATCATAATTTTTTATTAAACCGCTGCGCGGCAGCCGCCCGCGACAGCCGTGACAAAACAAGGAAAAAGCAATGGATCTTATAATTTGTCAAATATGCTCTTTAGCGTTTAGTATAGCTTATGAGCCCAGCTTTCAATTGGGATAAAAATTAACAGCTAATTCGAGTGCCTTGGAAATAACTTAAGTGATATTCAGGAATGGGATGCATAGCTCCACTGTGGTCTGGTTCTAGTACTCTCTTTGACCTAGATAGAAAATGTACATTCGGAACCTTTGAAAGGATAAAGTTCCAAGAACTCTCGTCGTTATTTCCTGAAGTTTCACACACCTAAATGTCTACTTCTTGACATGGGATCAAAATTGTTACTTTTGAATCTAGGCTGAGTATGTGACGCAGGGTCGTTAAATATGAAGTTTATGGGCCATTTTTCATGGAAGGCGCGTTATGAGGACAGAAACATGCCGGTTCTTTAACAAAGAAATTATGATGTGAATGTAGGTACATAATATGAAATAGCGCGTGATATGGTGACGTGAGAGAAGGTAAAGGAATATTTGTATGTTTGATGAAATACGAAGAATGCGGTGTTTCAGACATAATATGTATTCGTACAATACAATAAATTTCAAAAATTGCGATACAATTATTTGTTCGTATCATCTAGATAAGAATTTATCTTTGCTGGGAACAGTAAAGTTGTCTTAACCTTCTGTACTGATTTGTTAGTTGTTCCATACGAGATACTACATTTTCCATCTGTTAATTTTCACGTCGACTTTTTATTATTTTTTACTTCGTGTCCTTACCTAGATTCCATAAAAAAAAACATTTTTTCGTATTACTAAAAAGAATGGAGATATTTTCGGTGAGAGTCTTAGGTGCCTCACCCTGTATGTACAATAATTTCTTACGATTCTATGCATCACAATGTCACAAATACATTTCTACCTGTTGATAAATATTTCATCGGTCCAGCACTATCGACTACCAACTCATGGGTGAAAGAATTGTTCATCAAATGCAATGGGTCTATTTCGGTCAGTGAAGCTTGGCGAAGGAGGTTACGCGTCATGGGGATTGCACGAGTTATGCGTCACCGTTGACCGATCGTTAGAAAGGCGAACATAAAAATGTGGTCCGTGAACGGTCGGAGGAGTTCGTCATAAATGAGAGAGTGGGAGGAACGAAAATGTGACGTTCATAATTTCCATTTCCTTCCCGTATCGCACGGAAGATCGATTGCTGCGGCACCGCGACTGAAATTCCGAGCACGACAGTTAGACGAGCTGCACGGAAATGGAATGATGATGTCTCGCGGAAGATCGGTGCCGGCTGATTCCCTGATGTCACCGTTCGCGTATATCGATACGCCGGATCAATCCTACAGAAGAACAGAGTGAGAGTGGCGCGTAATACAAATTGGAACGTGAAAACGGCGCTCACGTCGTGTCGGGTGAGTGAAAGGAGAGAAGAAACGGGTGGCATCGAGCTTGATAAATGACGCGGGCTTGATTTCTGCCAAGTGAGGGCGCGAGTACGCCTGATGTAATCAACCGTTCTATTATATAACAGGATGACTTCCCAGTTTAGAAGGGTCAGCCGCCTTCCCGTTTCGTAATACTCGAAATGCAGATTTCGTGTGTAATACAATTCAACCAGGACACCCAAGGATATTCGGACGCGAATGATTCGCTGCGGCCGTATTACTTTCGTAGTTGAACTGGATTTTAACGAACGTGATGAAATTAAATGAAATGTGATATATGATCCTGTGAGTGTACAAAGCAACCATATACTTTTTATTATATTATTAACTATTTTATAAGTGTTAATTTCGCCATTAAAAATATGAACGAAATCAAGGAGTCAAACCATTGACGTTTTCGAGTGTCCAGAATGCAAAAAATTTTTTAAACTAATTCACGAGACGGTGTAACATGAAAAGGAAAATTTGGATATTGCGATTACTGTGATTCCCGAACTAACATCTACGAAGCCAAGATACAGAACGACGCATATGTTTCGAAATGTAGAGAAAGCAACCGCAAAGCCGAATGCGCACTTTCGATTCTATATCGCTGCGAAGAAAGGCAATAACGTGGCTCGGCACGCGTACGTGTACCACTTATGTATCCGCGCGAATTTCCACACTTCTAGGAAACGACGCACATCTACTCGGCGCGACGACCAGCGCGGCGGCGTGGACTTGCACACTGCGGGAGCGTGTGCAAGCTAGTCTCGTACACTTATTGAAAAGACGACTAATAATGTCGAGACTTAATTGTTACGTTGAGCTGGTCCCGGTGTACGGTTACCCGCGCACAGTTTTCTTACTGCCGCGTTGATGATGCAAGAAAGCATAAACCTAGCTAGCTATTACAATACTTAATGTTAGTTGTACACCGCACAGTGATCCGAGAACCCGCTTTTTGTGACCGAAACTATTGTAGTGTTATTTCAAGGTTTAATGTTATATTATTATAGGTCGTTGAATTCATCTCGATATACCAGTTAGAGTATTATGAAGTAAAAAATATATATTAATTTTAAAAAATTGAGAGATAACGCGCTTCATTTTTCTATAGAAAAATTTTTTTTCATTGAAACTTGTAGAAAGGTGAATAGAGATCAACTTGTGTTGGAAAAATTTCTGTGTCAAAGCTCACAGTGCATACTATCGTCTAGACCTAAGATCTAATACAAGTATTTTGAATTTCGAGGTTTTAAAAGTTTGAAATGCCTAAAAATTTAATTTTGACCACTGTGCAACGGGTCGGGCCGGCCAGGTCGGGCACGAAGCGCACCCGTATCACTTTTTGCGCTACTTCCGCGTCGTATTTTATACGGCCGTACTCCACGATAATTGCTCCGAAGCCGACCAATAAGACGTTCCTCGTCACGGAACAATTATTCTCGATTAATAAAAGCGAACGCGTCCCAATCGATCGTATATCGGGATAAGGTGTGTCCCGAGGGCCGGTAAATCGCGCCGATTCCCGCGTAATCGGAATCTCCGGGAAACAATGGCGGTCGCCGGCATTAAGGGACCGCTCGGTGTCCGAGATTACAACGGAGAAAAGTTAATCTTAATAAACGAGGGCAATCAGGAGGACCTCGACGGAGGTAGTTGTTGCCACAAATGCCCGGCCCATGCAAATGCGCCCTAAAGCCAACTCTCTGTCTGGCGGAGGCTAACCCTAAGAATTTACATACTACCGGTGGCCTCTCTCGTTTCTGCCCGCCCTCCCACGCCCATCCTCTTGCTCAATCCGGAGCCTTTTGTCCGGCGCGGAATGTCCATCAACTTTTTGTCCGTCGGGCACGAGTAAATAGAAGAGTCAAATGACCAGGCGAGGGCTTTAAGGGCGGCGAAATGGGGCTACAGGCCCTTTTATTTGCTGATTCCGTGCGGATTGTTTCGTGATTTAGCATAAATGTTTGATTAGATTCTCGAGCGGATAGAGGCTACCGGCCGGCGCTGCGCGGCCGAGGGACAAGCTGTTTGCACGAAGAATCCTCAATGACCGGCTCCAATCGAGTGTACGTAATTATTTAACCGGCCTACGCTTCTGTCATTTCAACCGGTGAACCGGCGTGTCAGAGACGCTGTTATTGACTCTGCACCGATAATGTCCCGGAGATATGGATAAACTGAATTAATCGTTAGGCATGTTTCAAGTTCAACGAGTCTTATGTGTACACCAACTGTTAGATAACTGCGGTTCATAGATCTCTTACCTGCAATTAACGAGACTCGGCGGACGGACGATGTCGCACGAGAACATTACAAGTACTTATTACATTAACTACACATTAGCATAAGGTTATTAACCTCTTATTGGAGGTTTGGTATTATTTGATTTTTATAATATTTCAACAATTTATATAGAATGTTTACAAATATATACTTACGAAAACTGGAACAACCGATGCCGCATCATCTCATAGCATTCTGAAAGAGTTCAATAGCAAATTCAAGCCAGGCTGTTCAAGTGAGCAGTAGTACGTCAGGTCTTAAAGTGTCATCAGTTTAAACTACTAATTATGCACAATACTGTTTACATAAGAGTTCGAAGATTTAGACTTACACAATCCCCTATAATCGCACTATGTTTTTACTGTTGCAAAGCACCTTAAAAGTCCACTTGAGGACTAACACACACACAGTTTATCTAGTGCAGATCTTAGAACCATTTTGACAACGAAACGCGACGATACTACCGGAACAAGAAGGAAAACGCGACTGACACATCCGATACAAATCCTCATGACTCGTGTCACGCGCCGTGGGTTGGGTCAACGTATGGCAAAAAGCTTTTCCCTCGATGTTTTCATGCTAGCTGCGTAACAATCTAGCGGTCACGCGGCCTCCATACTATTTTAAGACTCCCGCGGCCTTGAATCATCGGCACGCAATGAATTAAATTGCTAATTTATATCATCATTAGCCACACATACTGTCGGTAGGGGCGATGAATTTATTACCAGCCGGTGTCTGCATTAAACATATTACCTCACCGCTACTGCGCGGGAACGACGTAGACGCGAGACACTTTGAACGAAGACATCCTTGTGTCGTCTCCGCTTTATGCCCGCCGTTAACGAGGACGACAGCGCAATTATGACGCGCGATAAAATACCAGGTGAGTCTGAATCAATTGACGCGTCGCTATCAAAGTAGATAAGGCGTTCGCACATCGCATTGCGACGATTACAGACCGGCATCTACCGCAGTGAATACCTCGATGTCTCAAGGAGGGATGGTATGCTAGCGAAACAGAGATCCGGTGTATCCAATCGGTCAAGATGGCTCTTCGTGTCGACGCCTCCGGCGAATTCAGTTAGTACCCTGCGCCAGTTGGATTGGACCATCAGTTTAGACAATGGGACCTGCTCGTGCGTTTAAGGTAATCCCTCGTGAATGGTGTCCCTCTGGTACTTAATACATTGTCCGCCCTGATGCCCGTCCTTTACAATCTCGTCGCAGGGTGTGGCGCGACTCGTCGAAAACCTCGCCCCTGCCGAAGATGGCACGCATTAACATCTATTTACCAAAACGTTGCCAAACAACCCTCACTCGCTCGACATTGTTCGACTAAGTGGACAGAAAAATTCAGTGGTTAGCTTGTTGCGCTCCGCACGTACACAATTCATCAATACCCCATAGTACAGTAGAACCTCGATTAATCGAACTAATTGGGACCGAGGCGGTTCGAATAATCGAACAATTCTAAAACGATTTACCAAGTATAAAAACACTACTGCTGTAATTATTGCTCAATTTCATTGAACATTGATTCAATGTTTTTGAATCCACTGTATCCAATGTTTTTCACTCCACTGTATATTAAAGAATACCTTCGCGAATGAGAAAATTGATTAAATTAATCGAAATCGCGGGAACAAGAGTCAGTAACAATTTAGCGTGTAAACGGTGTCAAGTGAAGTCAATGTCAATAGCAGGAAAGAAAATTACTTACGCCGCGCGATCGTAACGCCGAGCGAGATGCATAACGAGTGTAGCGAGCTGGGCAGAGCATAAATTTCGCTCGAACGACGAAGTATCAACATAGCATACGGGCGTCTGAATAGCGGGAGAACGTCGAAGTGTCGACGCGACGAGATGATGCGACTGAAATTCCCTTTCTCATTTGTGTACATTAATAGGCCGTAAAGACGGCGTTGTATATTCTTAAGAAGTTTATGGTTCGTCAAACGCGGTAGATTTAAAGTCATAAACGCTGCGAGGTCGTTCGTTCTCTACGTTCGGTTTTATTCTCCCTGAAGCGACGCACGGTGCACGTACGGGACAGCCACTTGGAAATGCATCTAACATCCAGTACAAGGCAGCCTCGGGTCAGGATATCCTTCGGTCAGTCCCTCGGGTGCGATAAGGTCTGGACAAATGACCGGTCACAGTCAGGACAGAAAACTACTGGCGGGAAAATCAGCCCTCTAAGTAAATTCGTATCAACCCCCGGAGACGGACGAGAAAAGACGGAAGAGGGTGGCGATCCGTCATACGAGATTACCGAAGTAAATAACAGGATCTCCGGAGGCGGAAGAAAGGAGACGGAACGAGAGCAAATCGTATCGCGTGTAACCAAATTTCGAAATAATCGTGAACGCCGTCGGTAGATCGGTCCTCGATCATTCACGGTCCCGTGCGCTTTCGTTCATCGTTCGCAGACGACCATCGGCCATCCCGAGGATTGCTTAATGCCCATTGCATTTTTTACGCGATCGTAGAAAAAGAGAGGAAGCCGGACAGGAGATACATAGAACAGGATTCTCTCCCCTCCGATCATGGTCCTACACGGCCGACCCAATTTCACGGGAAAACTTCACGCCGTTTACGAGACGACCGGAACACGACCAAAAAAACTTTCTCTGCCCCGTGAACCGGCGGCGGCTGAAGGATTAGATAGATTATCGGTTGTATCGCTGTAGGGTCAGGAAGTCGATAAGGTGAGTCCGTGGGAGAGTTTCTTTTTTGTCGGGGGATGAACGCGGACAATGGACTTATTGGATGACTGAATTTAATCACAGAGATTCTCTTTTGCAAAAAACAGACGATTAGTTTGTTGCATAGAAAGTTACGGTATTTTAGTTTTATGGAAGGCAGAATTACTGTTTAAACCGGTATCCTTTGTCATCGCGGCTGGGTGTAACCAATGCTTTTTTCATCAATGTGGAGGAATAATCGGAAGCCAGATAAACGACCAGGGTGGACACGTTAAACGCCCGGTCGCAAAATGGGGTGCGCGTACGCGTGAATCAGAACGAGACGTTTCCATTTGCCGGTGATGGTTAAACCCGTTCGCCGGCCAGGTAATAAGCACTAATATCAAAAAATATTTCATGTCAATCCGTGGACACGGAATATTGATTCCCCTCCATGAAAGCCAAACGCCCCTCCCCCCACTGTTTGCAGCTACCAATATGCATTCAAACTGAAATTCCATGCACACCGCTCGTTTCGACACCGTGAGATGGATTAATTAATCAAACCCCCCCGTGGATTCGGAAAACTATCCGGGATCGGTCGACGAGCGTCAATAAGCAATCGCGAATGCACGGAAAATGACCAGCCTCCATTTTTAAATGACATTATCCTGCTGTGATTCGATACATTAATAAAGGACAATGCTCGCGGTGGAGATATAATCAATTCGACGAATATTTTACAGCACATCCGCATGTGCCCAGCTACAAGACCGTATTATGAGTGGTACATTGTTCACGATGACCCAATTTAGTATTAAATATATGTATACACAGCCTGATTTACGTAGTCAATAATTTTTTACTGCGAAATAATGTCTTATTATCCGCAGCACTCCGGATTTTATTCATTTATGACAAAAATGAGTGGGTGCAATTTCAAACAGTGAAAAGATTAAAAGACTTGATATTTATACAGGGTAGTTCCAGATATTACCATTATAGAAAATAATATTACAATATACTTTTCAATTCTTCTGATGTATTTACTGTTTTACTTATACCTACGATATAGAATCCGCTGTCTAGTTATCATCATTTAAAAGTCCATCCAGTGTGTTAAAGTTATGAACACCCATATACAGAAATTCCAATTTTAAACATTCTTTTGTCCCCCGCTATACGTTACACGACTTGTAAATCTTTTTAGTCACTTAAACGTTTCCATTGTATGGTACAAAATGACGTATGTCGTCTTCTAACCAGGTTCCATTAGGATCGACATCTTCGGACAATAATTTATTTATCTCCGCGTATGACAATCGAAAGACTGATCGAGGAGCGATCCTCTCTCGGCGTAGGTCGTCAGGCCAATCAGCTACCAACGAACTTCTGACTCTCTTACGACGGGCGTTCATAAGCATTTGAATGGGCCAATCAATCACGCGAGTCCTCTCTTTCTCACCCTCGCGGTTCCTCGCTCTATTCCACCCGGTGACGTCACGCTACAGTCATCCCCTATTAGTGGGGTGTTGTACCAACCAGCCCGAGCTGCGGGTCGCGGCGAAAGAACGTGGAAAGCGGAGGCTGACGGTTCCAGCCGAGGGGGTTGGTAATTATATATTCTAAGGGTGTCTCGCCGATCAGTCAATGTTTCCGCTGCAGCTCTCCGACAATGGAGCAAAGATAGAAAAAGCTTATCTGTCATTGCGCGAGATACTTCCTTAGGGGAGTGAAGCCCAAGACTTTTAATTCGCGCTGCGATTACCGGTTCTGCCAATGAAAAAGTAAAGGAATCGATCGCTCAACCAGAGGGGATGAATTTGTTAGCGCCTCGCAGCTAACCAGAAACATTATACGCGTCTACAGACTGTAACGAAATTACGTCGCTTTTACGAGTGCACGCTACTCCCGGAATGGTTTTTGAAACATTGAACAAGTAACTTTATAATTTTATCTATTTCTATTATTCTATTTCTTAGCTGTGGTCATTGCATAATATCTAGGAAAATTCATAAAATTTCTCGAGTCAATGTTAACCCTTTACAGTCGGAGCTATGTATTTTAACTCGAAAGTTTTTCGCGTTGTTACAAACAAAATTTCTCGAGTCAATGTTAATTTAACTAAAATGTTACAAATAAAATTTTAGATGAGTAAAATTTAGAGAGGGATACAAGGACAAGGAAACGATGAAGCTGTGCTGAACGAAATCATTAATTAGAAACGACGAAAATATTTTGAGATAATTTCCGAAAAAAGTGTCGCGTCAGAGTCCATACTGTATGACTTTGCGCCGCCGTTGTGGCGTAACAGCTTAAGCAGTGATCTGTGACAAGTAGCATCATAATGGTATTTGATGTTAATCGGGCTTTGAGTGCGAGTTAGTGCGACGAATGCATCTCGATCGCATGAGCGGGTTGATTAAATTCAAACACCTTGTAGGCAGAATGCCAGAGCTCGTCGCGTCGTCGTTCGACCAGGAGACCGTGTGCGTGAGTTCAAATATGCTCATATCGGGCTGGCTCAAAGGACCGAGGTAACTCTCTGTCCAACAATAGTCACGCATGATAATAGCATGCCATCCGGACCCCTCGGTCAGTCTCGAAACGGCCGGGTCGGTCGTCTGGAAGGAGTAAATACCGAATGGTTGAATTGATTCGGCCATCGAGAGTTAACGGCGATTGAGTTCTCATATTTGGTCGAAGCTTGCCGAATACTAGCATTTCTCGTTATCGTTAAGACACAATGAGCCAGGAAACTCTGAGTTTCCAACACTTATGATTAGACGGCGGATTTTATGCATTTATGAATTATTAAAGCAACCCTATTATCCTACATCGAAATGTCAATATATACTTCACGAGATATTTGTGTCAGAAACGTACTTTACTATACAAGAAGTATCCAAACTCTCATCGTGAATTGTAGGAACTAATGCCGTGTTTATTCTGACGCAAACTGTCAAATATCTCGTGAAGTATTTATTTTGGGCGCTCTTGACTGATTCCTTGCAGGCTTGCCAAGGTCGTTAGATTGCGACGCAATAGAAGAAAAGTTATACGAGTCCAGAATACAGCGCGTTCGTACTCGGTGCTTTTTCTGAATCGCGCGTAACGTATCCTGACAGTTTCATCTACTAGCCCGATATCGTGCCCGGCCCGACGCGGCGGTAGCGATCATTCCGTTCTCTCGAATTTAAATAGTCGACCGTCGATCCGTCATACGAATATCTCTGGCGATGGATATGGCGTAGAGAATTTCTCCGTGCAATGAAATCTCATAACGCGTCCCCCTTTCGCATCGTGTCGGTTCGGTTCGCGACGCGCCGCGCCGCGCTGCCCGACTCGGATCGGAACCACGAAAACGTCGAAACGACGCAACGCGGGCACCGCGTGCGAGAGAGCAATCTAAAATCTGTCAGGCCTTTGATCGATGCGCCGTTCGCCATTTTAATGCCTATCACCCGACAACAAGCCTCACGTGAAATACGAGTTAACCCCCGGGGCGTTCTCACCCTCATCAAAGCGCGATCATCCCTCGAGGAATTCAAAACGCCACCGCTAACGTCGGCCTCGACGACATAGGAGCCGGTAGAGGCGACGGTGTCGTCGCGTGAAAACGCTTTAAACAACGTCGGACGTCAGCCCGCAGCTAGATCATTATCGGAAATCATTATCGCGTCGTGTCTAGTCGCGTCGCTCGTACGCTAGCCTGTTCGCTCGCTCGCGTGTCCGCTTCCTGTACGGCGTACAGCGTACGCGCTGCAGTCGTCTGTCGATAAGGACAAGCAATTTCCTTGTCGAGCAATTTCCTTAGAACGGGATGTCCTCTGGAACTGGAAAATAAATTTCCACGCGATGTGTATTAATTACAGGCCTCGACGTACCTACAGAGACAACGCACCTACTCGCCAATTATCCGAGTTTTAACACCGGATCTACCGAACCCGAAACGAGACTGATGTACAGGGTGTCCCACGCAACTGGAACAGTATCCTCTAAGCGGTTGCAAATAGAAGAAACTGTTTTACATATTAACAATGAATTTTAGCAGTAATTGTATAATTCAAGTTTATTTAATTTTTCTATACTGTAGATCAAAGTTTTATGGTATCGGGCTGTGCATAATATGCAAATAATTGAATGCACTTTTAGGCATCGGAACATCAGGAAAATCCAACAGCTCTCTTTTAATGGAAACCTATATTTTTGACTGCGCCGACTGATACAGTTTTTTTGTGCTCTACATAAAAGGATTACCATACTTATTTCTCGAAAATTTTAATGATGCTTATTTTCCATACTGCAGTTTCATTCGCTTGTGTTACCACATAGTAGAATTTTCGGCGAGTAATGCAATTTTCTCGATTCTGTTTCCCTCGTAATTTAATCCGAAAATAATTGGCAGCCGGTCAGCGAGCGAGGGAAATCCTTGAATCTTCCCCGGATAATCGGAAAAATATTATGATAACGCGATTGCCGGGCCGCCCCGATGGACGGTACGCTGCCGGATCGAAGCGTGGTGTATCGAATCATCGTTAGCCAGAGATACAGGATTTGCCGGACTCTCGGAAAAACTCGGTAAATCCAATGGACGCGGCCTAATCCTAAATGAACGAGGAGATACTCGCCGTGCCGAGAGTGCGTTGGAAGTAAAACCTGTTCGCTGTCCGTAAATCTAATGACGAATTTATTCGTCCTGTGCCGCGTATATGTATACATACAGCTGAGACAGGATTTTTGCGGAAGTCCAAATGGACACGGCCGGCGGCTGCGCACAACAAACTAAAATACCTATTAAAATATCATAGCGACATACACATCGAGAGCACGGCATCAGTCGGCGGATGAAAATTTTATCGGTGTTACTTGGCGAATTTCCCTCTAATTGGATTACCTTCGATGTGCTGAATTCTCTCTCGCTTTCTCTCTCTATCTATCTGAATGTGCAGCGACGCTATACAATTCGGCCACGTGTCGATTACATTCGACAGCGGTGATGCACGCGAATTACACGGCCGCTCCGCGTGTATCAATTTAATAATTCGCGCATGGGGGACAGGTGTAAAAGCCAATATTCGACCGGGTAACACGCTCCATTCCTCTGTAACATCGTTATCGGGTTATCGCGACGCGTTAATGTAACGGATACAACTTTCCCCGTGATATTTGAGCCGAATTACATATAAATCGGATTAACGCGCGCCCATTGGCTTTTACGATTGAAAACGGAGCACCGATTTAGCACACGAACGATAAATTCTTTAATAGACCTTTCATTTTTGTTTACAATATGTTATTGAATATTCCGAAAATTCGGGTATACATTCTCTTTCATTTTAAATGGCTCTTCCGGGCTGCGATTATTGTTATCAAAATTTAAATTTCATGTCCAACCATCAATGTTGTATTTCGTCATGAATAAAATAAGCAACAGTATATATTTTCTTATTTATATATATATATATATTTTATTATTTTTTTATTTATTAAATATAGAAATTTTTTTGAAAATTGTAATTGATTGGAATTGTATACAAAGTACTAAAAGTTGCGTTTTACAACTTTTTAATGTGGGCCTATATTGAAAATTTAAAAAATACTAAAACAACTTTAAAAGAAAAGAAGCAAAAACTTTAAAAGAAAATGTTGTTCAGAATGGTGACCTTGAAAGCATATTTTAAGATCATCGAAATCGGAGAGGTGGAAGCACATCGACAGGTTTACCGATAAGATATTTATTTGATCCCAACTTTTGTGTAGACCGATTTCACGAGGCTGACCATTTTATAATATCGCAACCACGAAGAGTAGAGGAATATGTATATTCGTAGCTTCAGTCGCGATGCACAGGTCAGCGAAGCGAATCAGTTTTGCGCGAGGAACGTGACATTTTTCGGTGTTATTCACTCATAAGAGAAATAAATCCACAGGGCGGTGAAAAAGATGTGTTCGTAGATTTGATGCGGCGAATGCTACGGAGACACTCGTAAAAGACGCATCAGTGTTAGCGAGCATAAAATTAGAAGAATGGACTTAAAAGGATTTGAGAGGATTGCCGGTCGCATTCGCCGGAACTTTACTACCCTCACTGTTCTCTCTCACTTACTCTCTCACTCTCTCTTCGTCTCTCCGCTTCTCTCTCGAGTTCCACCTACGATATTCGTGCTTTCGCGGAACATAGACGAAGTCCAAGTTTCGAGAGTGGATTGAGAGTACGCGGACTTTTTTCGAGAGAGCGGTGGCAACGGTAGAGGGGAGACGGAATGCATTTTGGCGCTTCCAGGAGGAACGTACTGTCGAGATGCGCGAGTAAACAGGCGAACGATGTCCCGCGAAATAAAGCTTAAACGAAAAACCGAGTGAGAACAGGGGTGAAAAGAGGGAAGATACATTCCGCCGCTTTAAGAGCCAGCTCATCCGTGAACAAACGGTTCGCGGGATAGATACGGGGACGAAATTTAAGCGGCAAATGAAACGGATCTCGGGGAGAAGCGAGTCGCTTTGTTTCTAACCTCTCGTCATCACTCGCGGATAGTAAGAATCGCGTAAAAATAGATTTCGGTAAATTGAGTAATGAAGAATGATCGAAAATAGATTTTTATTAGCTATAATCGCGTTCTGGCCCACGGTGGTGGGGAAAGGGAGAGAAGAAGTTGAGCAGAGGTTCCCTGTCTTTCGAGAATGGAAGTTTTCCGGGTTTTCGGGCGATTTGAGGGGAAGTGCAGTAATGCAGGAACAAAAAGAGAAGCCTTGATAAAGCCGGGCGTCGGAACTAATGCCGGTGCTTAAGAAAAAGCTTAATGGATCGTCCTCGAGGCGCAACGAAGTGTCATTTGTAACCTTACGCAGCTCGCACGCACGGCTCTCCTTCTTTTGGATTAATTGCTGTCCAATTAATGTCCCGACGTCGCCGGAAGGGCCACGCCAAGCACTGCCGTCTACGCGATCGACTCCGCCATATTTCTGCCGTCGTGAAACGCCCAGAACGACCAAATCATTTCTCATCGTACTCGTCGTTATTCAATCCGAGCGTACCCTAGTCGCAGCTTTGTAATATTATCCTCGCAATCGATCTATGAAAAATGACCCCCGTATAAGAATTGTCTTCTAATAAACATTGTTTAAAGAAACATACGAAAATACAGACTACAAACTTATAGTATATTTTTCTACAAATTTATAACAACAAATGATAATGTTTTTAGATTCACCTGAATCGACAACCTCATTTCAGACTTGCATTAAAAGTTATCACTGTCTATACAGGATGTCCCAAAAACCCCAAGATCATCCCCATTCAAGGAAGTACATTTTTGGTTGCAATTTAAATAACTTCAAAGATATCCATTTTCCATCTTAGTGCATAAACATATTTCAAAATGTAAGATTAAACACACTGTACATGATTTCAAAATTCGAAATTTGCTTATGTCTTCGTTGTCTTATTAATGTCAATTATGGTTTTTAATAACGAAAAAGAACGTGTTCGTGAACACGAACGCTTTGCACGATAAGGCGATCAATGCTGTCAATATCGTGCTCGTCGCGTTGGTAATGACCACGTGACCGTAAACACTGTAGATGGTAACACATACAGAGAGAGAGAGGGGAGAAGGAAGGAGAGAAAATATTGGTTTGTTTTTTTCCTGAAATCGCGCTCGAATAACTTCGTGTGTTCGACGAACGTGTCGTCGACAGCCCAACTCTGGAGTTTATTAATTTATTCGAGCATGCAAATGGTAATTAGCCTGGACACCGATGACAGAAACAGGCACGCCCTTCGGGCAGACGTGTGTCGATTTCCGCGCACGCGATGCGCCCGGGATACCTGAGGCCCTCGGGGCGATTAGGGCCCTGTTTGATGATCGACAATCAAGCGATCTAATTCCCCGTGATGAATTGAAAAAGTCAACGGGACGTGTGTGTGTGTGTGCGCGCGCGGGCGCGTGTATCTAATACCGCAGCCCAAGGGTTTACACAACCAACACAATTTCCAGGGTCGCGTTGTCCCGATTTATAACAGCCGATCTCTATCGACGAATTTCGCTCTCGACCCCCCGGCCCGCTTGTCGCCACTTTCAGTAGCGCGTAGTAGTTGGAATTGGCAATTTTAATCAAGTTGCGAGAGACTCCTAATCAGAACCGGGCGTTAAAGTGGCGGCCACGGACTGAAATTAACAATGTTGTTAACAAGCGCGTCGACGTGGCGCACAGCGACAATTCCGGTGCGAATATATTCGAGGCTAAAAGCACCCCGAGCCGTCGCACTCTGTGGGAGATAAGTGTGACGACCTGTCCAACGACACTGGGGGGAAGGGTTGACGCAATCAACGTAAAACGTAACGCCGACGGTAACAGGGATTAGTTATCTTCAGCACCCTCGTAGCTACCGCGGGAGGTGCGGGCCTCCTATTTAGGGGACGCGAGGCCGTAGGAGGGGGCACCATTCAGAAATCACCGACGATCTCCTAGTAATTGCGCGAAGAAAATTGCGCGAACAGCCTACGCTGCTGGATCGAATGGCTGCTGACGGAAATCGGTGACCAACAATGGCTCAAGATGGTTATTGCCCCGATCTGACGCGATAATGCCGATATCCGTTTCCAGAACGACGCCATCCGCACGGAGAATCGGCGCAGGATCGTCGAGGAACCGCGCTATAAAACCGTTTAGGAGAATGTATGGACAATGGAAATGGTTATGCTTATTAAAATATCGACCGTCTCTCGCATTCTGATATCGAAAAACCATTACTGGTCCTTACCTTGTAGATTTATTTTTACGAGATTTTCAGACTATGTTTAATTGGCACAGATCTGCAAAACGTATTTTTTAAATTTTCAATATAGGCCCACATAAAAAGTTGTAAAACGCAACCTTTAGTGTTGTCAGCATCTACAATTCCCCTAAAAGATGGGTGCAAAAATATTGTAGGTTCACCTATCAAAAACAGAAGGTGACCTCGATAACTCTAATAGAAAGGGTAACAAAAAATTTGGTACAATTCGTTTCGACTGACGCAATTCTACATTTAATATTTTATCACAATTCGAAAATGAACGTTCAATAGAAATCAGCTTATCAGAATGATAGACAGCTCTAAATCTCTTTCAATTCCCTGGTTACTTTGATGTAATGAATGGGGTGGCAAAGCATGAACAAATTTATCAAAAGAATACGTAAACAACGTATTACAATTGAACGATTCGTGGGCAGTATCCGGCGTGTTTGTTTTGAATCGGCGGGGCGCGGCTGTGTATTACGCTGTACGATAAAACGGGAAATGAAGGGCTGATCGACAATTACGTGAACAAGGTGTTAATCCCTTTTACTGTCCGCGACAGCGTCACCGACAGAGTGTCGAGCAAAACGGCCCTTTGACGCATACGAAACGCACCGTTGCAACGCGTTGGCGAGCATGGGCGGCCGAGCGAGTGAGCGAATGTGCGAGTAAACGCGCGCGCACGAGCGCCAACGTGCATCACCGAGGAAACAAAACCGACTGGCGTCTCGGTTGAGATGCTTTTGCGCCCGCAAACGACACGACGATAAATAATAGACACGGAATTATATTGCTTTTGTATTCATATTAAGGTCCGCGGCGCGGTCGTTCTGCGCCGAGCTGAATATTTTCCTTCTATTCGGGATTAATGGCTCGGACGTATTTTATAGGGAGCCCCTCTGTCCGTACGATATCCATGCAGAAACTGACCGCTGCCCGCTTCGGCCGTGATATATCGTCGGAAGTTTAAAAGTAATACGGGGAACAGGAGAGTCCGACCAGAATATTCGTACCGGGGCTGCTTCTTCTCCAGAGAGATTTAAATTTCGAAATTTGACGTTCCGCGTACGTGCTGCGCCAATACCGTCGGGACTGGTCATCCAGACTCCTCTCTGTTTCTTCGCGTTCTTCGGAGACGGTCAACGGATCGTATGGACTGTCTCCCTGTTATCGGGAACGCGATAAGACTTCCACTCCGCCATGGAATATGGTAAAACGTCCGGAAGAAGAACGACGGCGAGTGGATCTCCGAACCACTCGCTAAATGGAGAATGAACTTGCCAGTGGGTGTACAGGGTGTCCCAAAAATGTTGCACTTTCTTGAAAGGTTATCCTAAGGTTATTTAATAGTCACAAATTGTTCTCAGCAGCTTTGTTAAGGACTCGTTAACGAAGAACACGGACGAATCAGAGTGCGGCCTCAACTGAGCGCGGAGTTGGAATTGGCCTCTGATTGGTCCATGTTTTTTTTTTATAACTCTTCAACAAAACCGCGGAGAACAATCGGGATTGACGGATATCCCGTTCATCATCCGTTGGTAAACAATATTTGTTCGGTGTCGGAAGCACCGCGTCTTTCCACGTCGTGATGCAGTGTCTCCATATTAAGGGGCCATTATAGAGCTGAATGCGATTCGAGCGATATTTATCCTGGTTCGGTTAGGTACAAGCATCACGCATTACGCGTGACACTGCTGTTAATCGAAATTTACTTTCACACCCTCCGCGCGACACGTGCTGAGAACACGTGCTGTAGTCAGGGCGTTGGCTATCTTCCATCTGTCAAAAATCGACAGCCCGCGTGCGGGTCATGCATACGCAACGGAACGAAACATTTCTCGCAATGGCACGCAACGCGAATTGCTTCGATACTCGTCGAGCTGTGAAGGCAAAGTTGGAGTTCACGATGCGAACGTTCTACTACTTTTCAACTTCAGTTTCAACCCCTTGCACTACGACTTGTTTTACGGTTCCAGTGATTAGAACTTTTTTGTAGTTTGTACTTTCTAAATTTGAGGTGTGCATTTTCAAGGTAAAAGAACGCTCTTCGTTTCAAAACAAATATTTTTATGAATATTAAATAGGTTCGGCAGGGTTCGCAAAAGAAAATTAGTAATTTTGATCGAAAATCACAAAACGTTCATTTTCAAATGATTCTTCCAATTATAATTTTTATTAAATTTCATTAATATCGACATTTTCGGCATTACTAAACATTTATAAAGTAATGCAGATGTGTATTAGATGTGCAATGTGCCGTGTCCGACAAAAATTGTCATCTTTCATCGTGTTCGAGGGAACGCAGCATTCGGGAGCGCGTGAAATACGGGATGGGCGGGACCATCCTCGAGCAACAACTTTAAACACTTTTAAACACTGTTTCAGCGATGAAAAAGGCGTACCACCGAGTCAGCGGCGCGCGTTTGTCGCAAACAAGCTTGCTTTTGGTGAGGCGGTGGTCCCCGGTGAAAGGGGGAGAAATAAAAGAGAGCCAGGGAAACGCGAAATCTCACCTTAAACCACGAAGATTCCGATCCCTTTGAAGATTCGGTGAAAGTTAAATTCTGTTCGCAGACGCGTATTATACACTTCGAATCGGTACAATGTATACCGGCGGAGGTTCAAGGGCGGTTTCTTTTCAGCCCTTGCGCCACGACCATTATAGCGTAGCCGTAGGGTGTCTATAGGGTTGTTCACGGCCGAGAATCGAGCAGACGTGGCGAGCGGTTGCTACCGACCTTCCGGAAGGGTCGATTGTTGACCGAAAAAGTCGCCAATTTAAAAGGACCCCCGGCGTTTCTTTCGCAGCGGCGCGTAAAGAAGAAGCGAGACGGAGGATAGGAGCGCGCACGCCTGATTCCGAACAAGCAATTATGTTGTTACGAAATGTTTACAACGAGATTATTGTCAGCGGCATCTTGCGCCCCGGGTGGTGCCTCGGCCGACCAGATCTTTCTCGTATTATCAATTTTATTTGACGAAGGGACCTCGAATACGCCCAGGGCGTGCCTTTTGTGGCCGAATACGCTACTGGAACTGCGCTCGAGCACGTATCACTTACGTTGCCTCTGCAGGGATTATCGTGTCTTCTTGAGCAAACTTCTCGATCCCATTTGTCGTGAATAGCAGACAAGCGCGGAGGAGGACTTTATCGACAAGTATCAGTTTCTATTACCGCGACTACCAAACTAGTTTTAGCACATTAGTTATAGTTATTTAGCACATTCAAAGACGAGATAGCAGAACCGTTTCAAACATTCGTATTGTTTTAACAACCAAAGCTTCAACCTAAATCGTCCTTTTCTTTTTCTGTTGCAAAAATACGAAACTCAAAGCGTCAGATATACCTGGGTTCCTAAAATATTAGTAACTAAATATATATATATATATATTATTAGAGAATGTTTAACCCTTTAACCGTCCACACTTGGAACTAGTTCAACTCCAAAATTAACCATTCCTTCCGACCTAGAATAATTCCATTCTAGATGATGTTCTTCATTTTATGGATATGAAATTGATATAATACCTCATGTAATACTTAAATGTTTAGTAATTGATTAGATACCAACTTATTTATAATAAACAACGATTTCCGTCACGGAGGTCGCACAGACCGAATCCGTGCCACAGAGGGTTAAGAGCCAAAGTCATAACAGAGCGAGGACGCGTGTATATTGCATTTATTTACAGCCCTCGTAAGAGTTGTGTGAGCGATGTACACTGGGAACAACAAAATCTAGCGTTTACACACTAGATATCAATCGTATCTACGAGATTCGTTTGCTGGGAAGGCAAACACGGAAGTGCCATAGAATAAAACGTAAGCACCTGGATCTATCATATTTCACGAATAGAATGATTTCAGAGTCGAAAGTAACAAAGAATCGTGATCGCACATCCTGTCGGGTACGGAGTTACAGCGCGCAGTAAAGAGTTAAGAGTTAATAATTCAGAAAGACGCGATTACGAGAGGTAGGGAGCAAAGGTAGGTGACGAGAAACAGAGGTCGAAGGTGAGAAAAGGCGACGTCGGGTATTCGCGGCCGAGCCCCGGTCTCGAGATGTGACTCGCCCTTGCCCTCGCCTTCGCCCGCGTATACGGCCTCCGATTCGTCTCGGTTCGGATTCTTCCGCGTGCGGAATCGCATCACGAAAGAATTTGCATGCAAATAGCGTCGCGGAGCCCGTCCGCGTTCAGCCCGCGCCACCGCGCGGCCCGGCGCGCAATCAGTTCTGCGGTCTCGCGCTCATAATTGAATGTGGCGTAAATAAATAAATGTCGCAGCGGGCACGGGACAACGTTCGCCACCCTTTAAAGGTCGAGACTTCGATTAAGCTTCGCGCCTCGGAGTCGGCGTCCCTCTGAAAGCCACTCCTCCTCGCACCGTCCGTCCGTGTCCGCGCGTCCGCTTCCGTCCGTCGTTCCACGCTCCTCGCTTTCGCCGCGCGACCACTGCCGAAAGGGAATATTACAGCAACTGGAATTTTTCTCGAGGATTAATTTGCGGTTAGTCGGCCCTCATCCTGTCAGGACTACCGGCATTACTGGCTACCGTGTGCAGTATGCACTCACTGTCGGCCGCGCCGCGCCACTACCAACCGTACGACGATTAATTATTCGACAAAGTCTTTTCTTTTGCCCGCCGCAAGACCAACACGAGCAACAAGAGCCTCCCTGCGAACACGCACGGCCAACCACCAAACGAAGATGCATACATCGACAAGGCTAGATTTAAAAGCAGCGCTGCTCGAACCCGTTGAATCGTACCGTCATTATCATAAACAATGCTTTATAAACGTATTGCCGTATGAAGGTCAACTTCGTTTTGTTTTCAATGGAATGATGTGTTTTTTAATACGGCAATGGATGCAGCTCGACATTATCGTGTTATAGAAAAGTATTAAATAAATAATAGTTTAGGAAATATTTAAATTTAAATAATTTTAGGACGCCATTACTGTCATACTAAGACGTTTGCCTTTATTTATTGCAGAAAATTATATTTACATCACGGCACTTTTGAAATCAATAGAGTAATTGCTCCGCCTTTGTTTAGCCGCAATTTTAAACGGTGAAAACATTAAAAGAGTCTAGTTAACAGTACGTATTGGAGGAAGTGATCAATTTTTATTTGGTTCCAGAACCTTGTAATAGATGAAGAAAAGTTTTATTTTGCATAAAGATCCGCGGTCTATATTAATAAATGTAGTAGCTGTATTTTCCATAAAAGAGGTGACATTATCCTCGATGTGGCCGCATCGATCAGGCACAGAGTATTATGGTCATTATAATGATTATCGTCGATCGTATGTAGCGGGATTTGATACAATTTCCAGATGGAGATGAATATTTCAACAGAGTTGCGTGCGAGCGCAGCGGGCATTGGTCTGCGAAGAATTATGGGTTATTATTCGCGTGTCGCCGATAAAATATCCCCGTCCATAGAATTAATTAGGAAGATTTTAATATACGGTTGGGCAATAAAGCCCGGAAACCGCAATTTCGGCGGTTTTACGAGATCCGAGGCCACGCAAGGTCCTGGCAGGAAGGACTCGAGATAAATCCTCTGTCAAGATGAAATGCGTACGAGTTCCTTAGCCCCAAGTGCAACGTACAGACCGGAACCGTTGGCTACATTCCGCGATATTGCTCCCCTTTCCACCGAGTTCGCGTCGTCGGTGGCTCGTGAAAGTGACGCGACCGTCGGTAGTAAAGCGAGAAAAATATTTGCTTTGTGGAACCGCCAGACTCGCCCACCCGTCTTCCCGTCGCGGTTCACCTAAACGAATGCGCGCCGCGCTTATACGACTCATACTTAATTCTTCTCGGCGAAGCGTCCCCGGCTCGCACTCCTCCCGTCCCTCGCACGAATGTTTCATTCTTTGCGTTAACTCTCGCATCGTTCGAGATTTATCGTCTACCTCGGACAGTCTATTCGCGCGGTGTCTCAACCGGCGCAAATATTTGTCCCCTCATTTTAATCTCGACCGCGCGCTGCTGCGGCAACACCCATTCGCAGGATTCGCCGGCCATGCGAGGGGCCAAAGAGAGCAATTTTCAATTTACAGCCGTTACTTCGGTGCTCGCGAACCCCGGACACGTAGAAGACCTCGAAAGTAGGGCCATAAAAACGTCAGGGAATACACCGAAGTAGTACGATTTGCGGCGCGAGCGTATCCGAAGGCAGCGACCGATGCCGCGCCGACGACGACGACGACGACGAGCAGCATAGTCTTTTTGCTTGTCCGGCCGCTGCGGACTTTGACAAACATTCGTCGACCCTCCCGGTGCAAATAGTGCGTAACGCACGGTGATATAGCGGGACGGCACCTCTCGCAGCTATCCCGAACCTGAACGCGACGTGCTCGACGTGAACTCGCGGTCACACCGCAACGTTCTCGACGTCGCGGCCAGGGAACCGTTTTTTCCAGGGAACCGTCAACGATAAACCAACGGAACTTATTGCCTCGGTTCGCGGTTGGTGGCGCGATTCTTTACGCCGGCGAGCACGGTTACACCTCCCCTTATTGACACTTGCCGACCTTAGCGGGGCGACGCGAGACGGTGTCGATGAATGTCGCATTTTGTTCCTCTCGCGCCTGCGCATGCGAACGGTGGAATATATTCCTCGGTACCCAGAGTGAGAGCAACGATATTCCAGAGGAATTCGAAGATCGCCCTGCCTCGCGATTACTGGCGTCGCCCTTTCGGAGGCTATTGCCCGGAAGACCCGCGTATTTCACTCGATCTTATTAGTTTTTGGCCCGGGCGAGTTCGGGAAGGAGCAGTTGCGCCAAGGGTGAAACGAGGAATCTGGCCGAAACCCTCCGTATATTCTGCATAATACTTATTTTATGCGTGACACTGCGCGAGAAAGCTCGGAATAAGAAGCTTCGGGCGTCGCGTCGCGGCGCAACCGTTCCCGAAAATGGAGTGCGTCGTCGCGGTTTCGTTCTATGGAAATCCGAACCTTGGAAACCAATCTGCTTGAAAACGCCGCGGAATTTTATCGCAGAACTTCATCTGCGGTTGCGAGGACAAGTGTAATTGCGATAAATTAAATTAACTGTCGGTTAAAATAAATAATTATATGCTCCGCAAATAACAGTATTTCTGTTGGAACAAGGTGGAGCGGAAATTGTTGTAGACTAAATTGTAGTATAGAGGGGATGGAGACGTTCATTTTGTAATATTATTACAAGTAACGGAAATATTCAAGGGGGCAAAGAACCTATTATATGCAGTAAAAACTGCACAAAAATCAGTGTATTCGTAAGAAACAAGTACATCACGAAACCATTGAGCGCTCGAAACAGCGAGCAACGACATTATTTGCGGGAAGCGACGTAGTCTTTCCTCGGGGAACATACGAGACAGTCTCGTTTCTGATTCGTCATGCTCGAAAGAGCAAACTCGAAGGGCGGGAAGGGATGATTTTTCAACGTCTCGAAACCGGAAGCGCCTCGAGGATGCTTGAAACCACGGAACGACGAGTTCTCAGCGTGAGTAGCTACTCTCATTTTTTTCTCCTGCGAACACCTTTCTCTCTCTTTCTCACACACACTCCCTCTGTTTCTAGCGGGACCGTGGGTGTTTTTGGTACGGACGGCAGCCAGAGAACCAAAAGACGGAAGACTTATCCCTGGCTGGCTTTTGACAAAAAGTGAGAAAGCGTGAAGATTGATGCCTCGGTCATCTTAGCACTTTGCCGAGTCACCGGACATTAGAGGGTCGGGCTGGTACCCTCTCTCCGTCGCGAAGAAACAGAGTGTAAAATGCATTTAATTCACGTGTCGTTGGAACGAGGGTGGCGCGCGGCCCCCAACAACATCGCCGAGAATCTTCCCTCCGTCTGCGGCTCCGGCTAGCAATGATTTCACACTCATAAATCTGAGTGTCAGGTTCACCGTTGCTATCTAAAATACAATTTCCGCGTTATTCTATTACCCGGTTCATTGTGCCTATTATAGACAGTTGCGTATTAGTCCTGGGAACTCGTCAGGAGAACTATACTCGGTGAATCGACGATCATCAGTGGAATTAACATACATAAATCCATTGTTCCTGTAGGGCGGAATTTGTCGGAATTTGTTGGAAAGAAGAACATTCCGTTCACTCACGTATTTCTTGCCGTGAAAAGTGCAAGGAAAACCGTGGACTAGTGTACTGATTGGACAACTGACGGACGTGAGCGCAAATTAATTCTTAATCTTTCGCTCTACGCAAGACGCACCGGAAGATCTCCTGCATAGTTGAACGGGACGAAAGCTAATTCGTGTCAGCGATAATGAGAGCTTTCACGATAATGGGAAGGTTAACGTTCCGGAATAAGGAAACTTGCTCGCAAAGGCGGGCCAACGTCTCCGATGAGCCACTAATTCAATAGAAAAGCAAGCGTGAACTGCTTCCATATTTCCGAGAAAGAGGCGACCGTGATAAATCGGATCGTGAAGAGATTCGCGGTGGCTCAACAAAATAAAAACATAATATTCCTGTCATTAGGAGGCAATTCGCGAACGTATGCTGCCGGGAGCAATCAACGAAGAACACTTCTGAAGTACCGGCCTATACAGGGTGACCCAAAAATGTAGCACTTCCTTAAAAGGCTTCCTTGGATTTTTTGAAGTAACTTTTTCTCCGTGGCTTTCATCCCTTTCAATCATCCTGTATAGAACCAACAAAATGACAGTTATTAGTAGACTGCGGATTGTATGCATTTATGGATAAACTGAGTAGTCGAAATATAAAACGGTGAAATTATAAAAATTTAAGGCTGTCAGTCTACTATTTTCATCTCTACAATTCATTAAAAAGGCGAAAGGTATTTGTATTTGGATCCTGCTTCTTATAATCAATCAAGACAAATTTTATTTTGTTAGACATAAAGGGTCTTTTTTATTTTATAATTATTGAAGTTGCAAGGATGACTGCACGAGAAATTATTAAATAAATTCTTCGTTCAAGCACGTATTGTTATCAAAATTGCAGAAGATTTAAAGAAATTCAGTCTTCTCATTTCTATAAAAAAAAGTGTATACCAGTCGCATTTCGTGCTCGGTACGGTATTAGAGACGTTCATATTTGAACCGGTAGCATAGCACGATAGAATAAAAGCACCCGAATGACAAAATGAAAAATCAGAAAGAGGCGAGTCATGCTGTCCGGGTGAAGCCTTTCGCGGCGGTTAGTCACTGTCTACGGGAAACAGAGGAAAAAGAAATGTGCATGCACGCGAACAGCTGCCGATTCGAGATTGCGCGATCGAGGAGAAATAAAATTAAAACGCATGATCTTTAGAGGCTCGTCGAGGCCGAGTGTTTCCGTTATTTCAGCGCCGCGCCGGCGGCTGAGACGAATAATAAAATTGGCACTGTTCTGAATCAACGTGAACAAAAAGAGAACGAGCACGATAGCGTACGGGGGCGAAATTTTGCAGCTAAACGGGAGGACGGTCTCTGTCGATTCTCTCCCTGTGTTGAGTACCTAGGAGGGGTGCCTAGAACACGGACGTGGACACGGGCGCTTTCGGCGCGTCTAGACGCGCGCTCACGATGCACAGTGTTAATAAACGGCATCTGTCACCGGGCATTGCGTTGCATTTTGTGTTTTATGCTTTACGCTCCGCCCGGTTTATGCTCCGGTTTATGCTTCACACCGAGCGCGCACCGCGGCCCCGTGTGTGCGCATAATGTCACACTATTGCATTTTTCTCCCCCGCTAATCACGTCGCCTTGCCGTGCCGGACACTTTGTCTCCGATTTTTATCCCCCCGTGCATTGGCTGAAAAGAGATTTTATACTGCGCGAAAAATTGGTCGACACGCCGTCGCCGTGTCCCCGTGTCCAGCTCACCGGCCGCGCTGCCCTCGCCGCGGTGCCGTTATGCAAGAATACTTTCCCGTATTTATTCCCGAAATTATTCCGCTCCCAACCCACCCGCGCACTCGTTTCCCTCTAACGACATTCCTCACCCTCTCGGCTGATGGCATAATGGCTCATGTTCGCTTCCTCCGCACTAATGCGAGGATATATATTTCGCTGTTACGTCCAGGTTGCGCGGAAAAAGAACAACGTCCCCGTTGATATAACAACGAACCCTTGTTTTCAACAGATCGGCTGAGTGCGCCGATGAACCACTCATTTTTCAATATCTCATTCTAGGACACCCGCATCATCCCTCATCGGGAATAACGCTAACGCAAAAACACTCGACTGTTGTCGCATGTTGATGTACGAACGTGCAGGAGCATCATCTCACAGTCGATACGAATCTTTTCAGAGACAGAGAGAGAGAGAGAAAGTGACCCGAATTAATATTCGGACACTGTAAAAAAGACGATAACTTTTTTAATATTGTACTATACGATTTGATCATTTTTACGAGTTATACGATTTTTTCTATTAAACCTCGAATACGTGACATCAAAGAATTTTTTAGCTCGCTGCATAAAATTTTCAGGAACCTGCACGAACGGCTAAGTTTCACGAAGTAGAGTCAGAAGGTAAAATACTCGAAGAAATTCGGCTCCAAGAGACGGACTCTTTCAGTGTTCGACCAGAACCGTGAAGAGGCACGAAGTGCTTCGTTAAAAGTCAAGGGCACTTCGTAACGTGAATTTTAATCGCGGCCGTGTCCCGAAATAAAGCCGAGGCGAAAAATATCATCGACCTCGATCCAGAGGAGGGTCCTGCTTAGAATCGAAACACGGATTAACTCCCGAACAACCTGCCTGCCCTCCCTCCGCGTCAAAGTGCACAGACTTTTCGCCAGCTGTCAGCTAGAGCCCGCGGTGCGCTCATTCGTGAAATCTGATCGTAAGTTGCACCACTTCACCGGCCCCTTAATCCGCCTGAACCGCCCTTAGACTCCTGCTTGCTTAAACGAACGCGCGCGGTGCGCTGGAGCGTCGTGGGTGACTTGGAAATCGGGGGCCGCAGAATCGCATCGTTTGAAACATCCATTCAACGCGAATTATAAATCTTTGCGTAACAGTTAATAACAGCCTGTCCAAGGGGTTCAACCGAAATCGACCATTTTTTCTTCGACGAAATAAAAATTTATTCTTAACGAACCACCAAATTCCATGGCATTCCGAAGGAGAACCAAACGAGACATTTTTCCAGGCTTTCGATTCGCTCGCGCGCCTAATTTCATCCCCGGAATGGACTCGATCTAATTCCCAGGGAAACATTGACTCTAGACACAATCCCGACGGAAGTAATTGCATCCCGTTGCATAGGCGTGTGTCCCGATGCACGCGCTATCGTCGATGTAACAATGCGACCCCGACGAACGTTGCTCACGGAATGTCACCGTGCAAATGGCCGAGTTTCATTCGAGCCGGGTCTATCGAGTGCGCGGAATGTGACGGTTGCACGCCCGTTCGCCGAAAATTCGACGCTGAAATGCAACGGGAAAAAAAACAAAAAAAAAATACAGCGACACGTAGCACAACGAAACGGCGATTAATAATTCTGCAACGCGACGTTGACGAGAAATTACGAGTGTCACTTCGGTACGAGTGGGATGAAAAAGCAGACAAAGGTGTGGCAAAACGAAAACTTCGGCGGAAACGATCGTTGAACAACCATGAATTTGAACGTTTGTAAAAAACAGCGCTTCATCCGTTCCACGGTTCCTGGCCATTGAATTAAGACCACTCTACATACTCAACATTTTTTATATCTCGGTGAAATTGAAATAACAGTAATTCATCTTTCTCTCCTATTTCCCCGAGTATGCTCTCCACAGAGCATTCTTCAGAGCTTCCAGATTGAAACACAACATTGAAATAGAGTAAAAAATTGTCAATAAAGTTAATCAGTGGATGAGTACCTGGGAGTCGCGGTCATGAAACAGTGAATTTTTCGGTTAAGAAGAAGACGGCTAATCATGCATTTAACAATAAGTGTCGAGTACAATTTGCCATTTACGACACAGTGTTATGTCCGGAAAGTGGATCACGAACGATGTTCGAAAATCGCGTGGAAATTGACGTAACCAGGCGACTGATAGCGAATCTAACGACTGCTGAAAGCGGCTTACGGATCAAGTAGCTTCCGAAATCGTCTGTCTTCGCAACCCTAATCGATTCCTCTCCGTTCAGCCGCGGACGGTAGGTACGGGCGCGTTTCAAATCCGAAAGCGGTGCGGATTTGCAGGTGGAGTCATACAAGAGGCGCGTCATAAACGCACGTGCGTGACCACGCATCCGATAAGATGATAATCCCCGAAGCTTCTGAGCTCAGAAAGAGAACGTAGGTGGAAGGCACAGGCACGTCGCCTCGGCCGACGGCGTCGTTTGCCAGCGCACGCGCGCACACACACACACACACACACGCGCGCCCACACTCATGTATGATAGAGAGGATGGAACGAACAAAGAGCGTTTAGTACACGTGCTCTGTTAAACGCACTTACGCACATTCGTGTGACGAGTATGTGCTAACGCATATAATACAGAGGCCACCTCTATGTGCCGATATATGTATACATGCATACATGCCAAGGGGAACGCGTATCACTGAAGGGCTGGCTAAGATCTGTCTAAGGCATTCCTAGGCCGCCTCAAACACAAGTGCACTAAATCAATCTATTGTCAGGGACGACCCGATTCCCCGCACAGGTTGACTCACCTTCGCCACAAAGAGCCCGCGTACGCCCCTGTCCAGAAGTATTAGGACACCTATCGGTTTTATAAAAAAGGATGTTATTCAATAGATAGTTGCACAACATGTGCTGACCTTTTAATATTATGTTAGCGAAAGTTGGCACAAACGGTGTGCTATTCTCAAACCGCCTACATTGTAATTTATAATTCTTGGGGGGGGGGTTTACTGTACAGGGTGTAAAGAAATTATAAACGCGACTATCATAGCGTGATTCTACACCCTCGCGGGAACAATTTCGTCGAGTTGTTAGTCATTTTCTATCATTATCTTTTACTTCGTTTCATTCTTCCACCTTTACTGGAAAATTCACAAATTTATCTTTCTACTACATTGCTTGTTTTTTCTAGTAAAATGTCAACTTCGCGATAAGGAAGAAATTCTGTCAAAGGATAAGGGTTTCGAGAATTCGTCCCTCGTGAATATTGTAATACTTACGGACGGGGGCGTACATTGTACTATGTGCACCCGTAACACGTATCGAGGGGTTTCGTGGAAGACGCATTCATGTGCACGCGGCTGACGAATCAGCGGCGATCAGTCAGCCACAACCTCGATTTCAGCCCAAACATCTTCAATCTCCCCGTGCACGACACACCTCCGCCGTCCGAGGTCTTTACACCTGGCTCGGAGGATTCCACGACGAAATAACAGCGCGCATCGAGCGACTCCTCTTAATGGATTCAGAAGTGGCCACGATTTCTATGAGCTGTAATAACGTTACGCTGATTTATCTCTGCTTTAACCTGCGGGCTCGCGTTCCCCGCGGTGGAAACGTGTATGTAATATCGTTTAACCCGGGCATTGTCGGGTTCAAACGTATGCAAAGTCGCCGTGATGTCGTTGACGAGGCGCGCGGCCCGTCGTGTGCCTTCGGATCGGCGTGGGTCACGGGTATGCAGCTCGAGGTCGCTTCCTTATTATACATTGAATGACCTCGGACGTCGTGAAGGTACGCGAACGTCCGCGCCGCAGAGTTTCCTCGCCTGAAATCGTCACTTTCGGATATTGTCATTTCGTTGTACCAACGAGAACCATTACCGAGCAGATAATAACCGGCCTCCTATAGAAATGAAAGGATTTTGCGAGCTAAAGTGCCTTCATGGCGATTTCTACACGCCATTCTTTACCCTGGAACTGCTAAGGGAGGGGGAAGGATAATCTTCAGACTTTCAACTTACAAAACTACGAGCCAAAAATGTTTGCCGAACGATTTCCTTTGTGTAAAATCGATAAACCCTCTAACCCTATCTACTACACGGATCGGTCCGTGAAATACAGGAAGAAATCTGACGTTCTTGCGGATCCGCTTAGTTTTCTTAAAACTATTATACAATAGATTACGTATAGTGTTGTCTTAACTGCAGTACGGTGACCATATTTTTGGGGACAACAAAATAGTAGGTATTAATGCAACACAAAAAATAACAAAACTTTTATATCAGAGGATTTGATGCATTATTTATGTAGATCTTAAAACAAAAATTTCTTAAGGAACAGGAATCAAAAATATAGATTTCGTGTGACGTAACAAAAAATTGAAACTAAAGAAACTTGAAACTTATATTTTTTAACACATTACACGGTGTCCTACTATACCATTCAACCTTGAAATTCCTTCGTATACAGAAACGTATAAAATATCTCTAATGACCGTTCAGAGAAAATATTTTAACCGTGAGTGATGAATAAAATTATGAAATTCTTCGCAGGGGGGTATCGGGGATCAACTAGAATAACAGACTAGAGAATCCGGGTCTCCGAATGAGGGTAAGATAATGATTATAAAAATCTTCTATGCCAGCGGGCGGGACGTAATAAAGCAGAGTTTTTAAATAGCCACTAAAGCACGAACAGCCTCAATCATAAACGGACGTCCCTTAAGTAAGAGCAGCCCTCCTTTTATCTCTCGCTATTATTTCGACCCTCGTATCCTCCTTTTTCTGTCGGCAGGAGTTCCTCGTCGTTTTAACGATAACAATTAAAAAGGCCACCGCGCTCCGGCAAAAAAAATTGTCACGGAGCACTCTCATTGGCTTCCGCGTTTCAAAAGATCTCCTTAACATCTCACGATCGTGGCACAGATTTCTATTAGATAATTCAACAATAATCAACATTACGAGATTCACGGGGAGGATTAATTACAAGCAGTACTGTTTTCACGCTCTTGAAACGATAACGATTACGGGCGAATCCTTAACGGGTGATCGGTTTTAGGGCACCAGTTTCAGTTTCACTCAGTTCGACCTGAATAATCGCGCGTCGGTAAACTACGTTTCTATTAGTCACACGCTACGAGAACTCGTTTACAGAAGGATTCACACACATATCATTAAACGCGTTTGCCTCGTTAGCATATTATCTCTCTCGATGGTGTAATTACGTGTGGCACACGACTCTATCCGATAAGGACGAGGAGCAGCGTTTCTCGATGCTCGAAACGCTACGCTCGTGCTGCGGTGGGAAACTCCGCGACAACTGCGAATGCTAATCCAATTAGCTCATTAAGTAATTACACCACGCAGACAGTTCTTGTCTTCCGCGGGATTTCGAAATACAGTTGCTATCTTGCCGGTGTCGCTAATTATGAGATTCTGTACTCATCGGGCGCACACGCGAAACGGAAGAACAAATTTAACGGCTTAGGAGTAATTACCATTAATAGCGCGACCGTAACGCCTTTCAGTAATAACCACACATCGCAATCGTAATAGGGAAACAATGCCGATCGAATCATACACTCTCAGATAAACGGCAGCACACGTTCCTAGTTCCCCGTTTTCGTCGATGTGCTCATAGTTTCGGAAATATAGCGGTTACTATGCCTTGAAAGTATACACTGTCAAGTGTTCGGTCGAATTGTTTATAATTTTGTTTCTCGAAGTATGTTGCGAAACAGGTAGTGCGGGAAAGTAACCTAAACTAGTAATTACTAAAGTCGGGAAACTTGTGTCGAAGTGCTACCTCCTCGTCGATTTCAATGACCTTGACATATGGTGCCAAGGCCACCATTCTGAACAACATTACCCTGCAAATTTTTTGGCGGTAGGCTTTAGTTTACAAGGCAATTGCACAAAACTTCACTTCACTGGTAAAACTGCGAGCGCGCAAATTCTTAAATGTTACTGTTGTCTTACTTTTCCACTAAATCGTACAAGGTCTGGGTTTGATCACGCTCTCCGGCATCCTCTATCGTTGAATCGGCGAAAAGCAAACTGCTTTCCACGAGCGCGCGGTCCGAGGAATAGTGCAATAGCAACGAATACCCGGAGAAGATTAAATTCTACCTAATAACAGTGTTTCGTTCTAGACTTCCACGGTATCGATATCAGGCCAGCCGTTCCGTTAGAGCCGAAATGAAAGGACAGGAATGCGGCAACGAGCGCATCAAAACGTTATCGCGGAATGAGTATCGTTGAAGAACAAATTCCACGCTTTTTCTTCCCGGTGTACTCGCACGCGCACACGTGTGTTTACGTGTACGTGTGCGTGGAGCGTGGAAGAGGGTAGGGTGCTTCGGAACACCCTAATATCCCTCGACGCGTAACGGTTTCATTTCTCCCACCTCCATCCTCCTCTTCGCGTTTTTCTCTCGCACGTACGCATTACCTAACCTAACCTTCTATCCCTGTCGCAAGATAAACGATCAGTCACACCCTGCGACTTTTATTCCTTGCAATCATCCTCCGCCTCTCAGGCCTACTTGCCGCCGTTTTCCGTTCGCTATCCGCCACCTTGTAACCTTCCTCCTTTCTTCCCTCGGCCGATACAGGACTTCCGAGACGTACCTTCCCCAGCACGGGATAGGAACGCAGGACTTTATTGCCCCGCGTAAACTTTGGCTCGTAAGGATTCGACTGCTGATTGAAAGGAAATCGTATCTCCGCTGGGTCTAGGCACCGGTAATCGACAAGTCAAATTTAAACGGCACCCAATCCCATCACTAGACTGCTGATCTTCATGCAAAATAGAAATCGTCTGCGTCAATTTCAGGACACGGAGCCACTTAGGAATTTCTTTCTTAGTCTTCTTAATCTTTCAACTGTTTTAAATTCCCTCCCCTCATTTCTCTCATAAATGGATGAAGTCCGCAGTCTAGCCATCACCAACGAATTGTGACACTGCTGGAGCAAGGCACCATCTATTTTTCAAACATTAATTTCGCTTGGAAGTTCAGACCTTCGTTTGAACTCAATCAAATGAAAACATATTGAATTGAAAAAAAAGGATCAATTAGAATAAACTGAAGACTGTATACGGTCCGTCGATTAAACGATGTGGAAGGTATTCAAGTTGATGAAGGACTGATAAAAAGTTATGTATATACACAATGTGTATTACGTAATGACCATATCGAAGCCATAATAATCAAAAACAGATCGATCATTTATGTTCGTTGAAATGCGTACCTATTCCTTCCTGTGGTTCGATCAATGAAGTGGTCACAGTCAGCCGATCATCAAGGGCGCATTCTTATGTCATTGACAACATTCGATTACTCGTTGGTTTGCGAGGGTCGTAAACGAGGGAAAAACATGAATAAACGGCGTGCGGACCTTTCCGGGCGGCATCGGACGCGAGACGAAAGTAAAAAATTGAGCGATATCCTGACGGAGCGCGTGGGGGCAACCTTCGGAATGGCCGGACGGGATCTATTTTTTAGGACTTTGTGTGTCTCCATCGACGTAGGAAAATGAAACCGGTAATGCGACGGCATTGATAGATTCGCCACCATTTGGAGAATGGTCGGATTATGCGCGGCATAAATACGCAATTTCACCCCGAATGCCGGCGCGGCATTCCCCTTTGGGAATAGCCGATGCTTATCCGCTTCAAATTAACAAATTGCTCCGAGCAAATACGCTGACAGTGAACCATGGCGTCGCGCAACGCCGCTTAATCTAAAAGGAACTATTTCTGCTAACGAGCCTTCTCCGATTTCCGTCAGGGGATCAGCAAAAAATCACCATAGAACACGCAGTCGAATAAGCTTGACGAACCCTGCTTAGCTTTTTCCGAGATTTTGTACATTCACCGATGTAAAGAAGAAAAAATAGGCAAAACAGATCTCAAAGAGTACAAATGGTTTCCCCTCGTCCAACCTTCGCGTTGTCTAATTATCCAACGAATGTTTGCTCGAGAGCCACCCTGCTGATTTCGAACCCCAAGAAACTGTGACGCGAACCTGACGGCCATTGTGTCGCGTTATGTTGTTAGCGTTTTTTTTTCATCCTTCCGTGGCCCTTGCCGTATTGTACGCGGCGGTCGCACCCTCTGTGCACACTTAAAACGGTACTATGTTGCCGGCATCGTACCAACGATTGCAACGCGTCCATGGTGATTCCCTATTATGCGGATCACGGTGCTCGTTTCTCCAAGCGCACCTTGTTCCTCTCTGTTTTGCGCAGGGTCGCATGAAACGCGTACCTAGCCTCCCTCGACCCTTCATCTGGCCCCACGCGACCGCACTCGGTGGTTTGACCTTATTTCCATAACATTTACGGGAAGGGAGCATCCTCGAGATATCAGAATCCCACTTCCGGCGAAGAGGCCACCTGGCCACCCGATGACCATCGTACCGTGCTATTACACCGAGTAACATGCTTCTTTCCCGTACACGAAATCGCACCCCGCGCGCGCGCGCGCGTGCGAAACTCCGGCCGGGCGGCATTTTTTTACACCACTGAACACGTGCTGCGACCATTAGCTGCTGCCGCGTCGCTGTGTTTAATTATTCACGAACTACGGGCTGCGCCACCCGTCGCGCCGTGGATTAACCTGATCATGATCATGACGGTATAGTATGGGACGCAATCTTTTCAATTCAGTACATTCGCAAGTTGGCGACTCGAGCATCTAATGAATTCACTGTCAAATACGAAACAGGAATGTCCATTTTCTCATAAACTAAATATGCGCCGTTGGTTTTGAAAATAGGGTGTCCATTTTTGGGAAAAATTTGCGGTGGATCAATGTTACTGTCAACTTCATATATAAAATTATGAAAATTTTGTAAGGAATTTTACACCACAATACGTAGACATAAAGAAGTTGTAAAAAACATCTTCTAGTGCTTTCTCTGGGATTCAAACCGATTGCAATGTTCTCAAAATTTCTTTTTTCACGTCACGTGGTAAACTAATTGTTCTACCTTCTGAAAAAATCCAGATGGTACGGTCCAACATTATCGTGCTTTCTAAGAATGTCCGAATATCATTGCGAATGTCTGTATCTGCGAGGGAAACCCGATTATCCGAATATTGACCTAACTGAATTTCGAAAATCGATGCGGACGGAATTGGTAGCGAGCTGTGTATCTTTTCCAGTCGCGGCGCACAGTGTAACTTTGTAATTGAATATTGAAAGCGGTGGCTTTGGCCGTGCCAGACGGCATTCGATAAATTGGAGCAGTTCCGGACGAAGGTTGGGAAACTATCACACGCCATACTAGAGCGGAACACGCGTTTATGGGAAGTGCTGCTGAGAAAAGCCGAGAGCGAGGAGGCGACCGCGGTATCTCGCGCCTGAATTTATGCGAGGCGTTATAGCCGACGGATCTAACCCACTAGAGCTAGTCCCTGGCCATAAAGCCGAGATAATTAAATTATGGGAATAAAAAGTGGAGGTCGGAGCACGTCGCGTTGCCACCAGAACAGTTCTCGTTTATCCGTCGCGAAGAAAAATCGTAAAACCAGCCCGACCGACAAATCTGTATAATGTTTCGCGATTTTTATCGCTCTCCACCCTCTGTCACCCCCATGACGGCACTAAAAACTTGCCGCGCAGCACACCGAGCCGTGCGTTCGCGTACACACAGCCGCTTACGCACGTCGAATTTCGAAATGGAAATGAAAGATTTTATGTTGTCGTCAAAAATCGACACCGGAATGTCTGGAATGGTCGTCGCGACAGTAACGTTCGCACTTCGTTGCGGCTCATTTCTTCGACAGCTGCGTATCAACGGATTAACAAGTCATGACTCGAAATGCCTGACGCGCTTTCTGCTCCGAAAAACGAAGAATTAAAGAGGAAAGGAGAGAAGACTGTTCGCGCACCATGAAAAATACAGTTCGATAGTTTAGATGAACGGCAGAGACTTTAGGCGCACCAAAGAATGGTAACAGACATGGAACGAGGCAAAGAGAACTGTTGCCGTCGAGCACTCGGAAGAAAATCCTTCTCATGCTTGCCGGTACGGTTATAGGAATGCATACAGAAGTCTTTTAAAATGCGACTACATATTTTCATTTGCGGACTCCGTAGTCGCGGGTTCGAAACACGCCGCGCGCCGCGCCGGCATCTCTGGGAATATTCTATGTGTCATTCTATGTGCAAAAAATTCGCATTCATTTTGGTAGATTGCAGCAGGATCCCCCCTTAAAACAACTTCCACGGTAGCTCGTGATTACGAAAGACGTATCTGTACAGGTAGTTCTAAAGATCGTTGAAGTGGATAAGCCATCGACATAAAGTTGAGCCACGGTAATGGTTGATTATAAAAGGTGAAAAAAGCTAAGCTCGGAATTAGCCAAAGCGTAATCAAGGAAGAAGGAAACTTCGAGACGGTCCTAACTAATCCCGTCACGTAGTGCCATAATCGTCTCGGACGGCGGCGTTAATCAAGTTCCGAAAATACAGGAATGGCCGGAGGTGTAATTTCTCCCTTATATACGGGTGTTAAAGCGCGCCGGAATGGCACCCCATGCATAACGCCTGCCGCTTGTACGTATATATGTATCTACAACCAGTATACACCAGCTTCCTCCCACTCGTAACCGTTCCAGGTACCATTGTATATGTACATGTATATATCTATTGTATATAGTGGGAAAGATATATCTATATACATATATATGTATCGTAAACTACGTAGTAGAAGTGTTAAATCTTCCGCGTTAAATGGGAGAGGACAAACTTACGCGGAAACTTGGGAAATCCCGGCGCTTCTGAACCATTCATGGTTACCTTGTGCTCGCTTTTATGTACAAGCTTGCGAAAAGCACCGGAGACGTCTATGCACCGACCGTAACTCCTAACGCCCGTCTTTACGCAAAAACATTGCTATATATTTGCCAGAGAGACCGAACTTCGACCTCTAAAAGCAGCTGAGAACTGAAATAGACATTATACTGTACTACTATAACAACTCGAACTTCGCATTACTGAAATAAAGGATCAGCGGATTCCTGATCTCAGGAATCTCCGTTTCCAGGGAAGTACAACATTTTTGGGACACCCTGCATTTTAGTCTACAGGTTGCAAGATTCGTCGACCATAAAATCATATCGTGATCTATCTACGGAAAGCTTGTAACCAGTCACCATTAACACTTTCCCTCCCCAAGCAAGAGCCCCTTTCCTCGTCGAAGACTAACAATATCTCTTACGGATGATCGGCTTGTAATAATTGCGACTGCACGGCAGCACGCTAAACGGCGGCAAGGGGAAAAAGGGAGACGAGGAATGTTTTGTGTTTCCGAAGGCTTTAAATCCCGACTCTAAATTCATTTCGTACCGACGATCGACTCACCATTGTCCCTGCATCTGTTCCTCGGTCGGTCCGCGGGGTTTAGCTTAGGAATTAGGGGTCGAGACTGGATTTCATTATCGGTATAATTTTAAAGTGGCTGTCAAGGGGTGATCGCAGCTTTTGACGCTTCCTTGACTGACGGAGGGGGGGGTGTCTCTTTCTACCGTGGTCCTCAAGCTGAATCATCGTTTAAAACATTTCGTTTCGGCCGGCTAGACACGGAGACGGGATAAATGCTGTTGCGTAAAACACACCGAGAACGAATCACCAGGGTTCATGCTTTTAGACGATTAATGGATGTCGCGTTAGCTTAACGTAAACAGAACGAGAGGTACAGCCTGGAACACCGCACACTTTCCGCCGAATCTTGACGTGCCATTTATCGGCTATTTGAGGGGAGGTTCCGGTCTAGATCTTTAAAAAAACCTATTTTTTACATTTAAAGAAAATGCTAAAAGGAAGTTTCGAAATTTTAAAGACTACCAAAGTTATAGACCTTTAAGAGTCGGCTGCAATTTAAAAAAAAAAAATGTATACATACACATTTTGTGTATGTATGCTATGGCTTAGCGTTAATGGTCTCGATTTTGTGGGTATTCACTGGAACAGTCGTTTTACGAACACATTGGAATCCATGCAGGCGTCCAAGTCCTCTTATGAATACGTTCGTCGTGCAATAATACATACACACACCGACGCACCTCGTTCGAGATCGTCTTAGATACACAATAAGCGCACGGTCCCCGCTCTGGCCCATCGCCGTCGGTCGATAAATTTACCAAAGATATTCTCGGCTGCCGGGGGCTTGTTATTTCCACGTGGAGGATCTGCGCGGCGCCGCAGAGATCAGAGAAAAATCCATTGAGAGGAAACAGGGGGAGTCCACCCCCGCCCCGGGCAGTCCTGACATAACATCTCTTCCTTTCGAGGCTTAGGGAACGGGATCAGAGATTCCCAGCAAGCGCGACATGTGAAATCGACACAAAAGTGACCATCGTCTGGTAAACGATAGCAGCACGAAATTGCCCTGCCCTTGAGATTCGGCTTAACCCACCCTCTCGAGAGCCACCCCCCGCGCGTATCTCTGCGCGTACCGGATACAGAAGAGTATTTCGCTTGAAATAACACGGAGGATGATGTTCCGCACTAACCGGGGGCACTAATGTCTAGACAATATTTGTCTTGACCCGGACAAGAAAATAATAAGCGATGAGAGAAAAGATACGCGGAATGATCGTGTGCCCGCGCTCGCTCGCTTCTGCGTCTGGCTACATGATGGGAACGGAGATCATAACGGGGTTATGAGCTGTGAGGTAGTTAAAGTTTTCAACTGCCACGGTATATTCATATACATATACGCTCACCATCTCCTCGCCGTCGCCAGCCAGTAGCACTCCGGAGCTCGTTCGTTACGTGTTTCGCGCTAAATTTGTTCGATATCTTCGCGGAGTACCGTAAATCCGGATATACCCGAGGAAATTGCTCTTCCCTGTCGTCTCTTGGCTCCGAACTCTCACGGAAAAAGAAGCCGAACAACCGCGCACCATAGAGAAAACACTCGGTATAGTTTTTAAACGAGTCCGAAGGTAATTGTTCAGGCGAAACGATCGAAAAAGTGATTCTCAATAGGTTCGAGTGTGCTTCGAATAGACTGTTTCGAACCAAAACCACCCACTGTAGTCTTTCCCACTGTCCAGTGATCGGGCTATTTAAAAACAAATGGTGAGTATAAATACAAATTTAAATAAAGGCTTTATGAAAATCTTTTTGATGAAACTACTGTGTAGATAAATGTGGAGACTCTGCTTTATGGGTGTCGAATATATTCGACATCCGCCACTAGCCAGGTGGACCATCTCAGACGAAAAGAATTATTTTTCCTGGCTCGAGCACTACATATATTATTAGTCTACATATACATTTTCAGATTTTTAGCTGAACCTAAAATATTTTTGACCCGGAGTGGGTTAACATGTGAATAAAAGAAAGGGGAGTCATGTATAGAATGTGGATAGAAAACTTTGTAACGACAAGTTACAATTGATCGCATTGCGGCGAGCGAGAGTTTGAAAACGTGCTCGATGAGATTCGTTATGACGTTCCCCTCCCTGCGCCCTTCGCCCACCACTAATGACAACACCAGGGTGCTTCAGCCCCTATCATAATTCGCAGCTTCTGGTTTTCTGTCGAGGGTTGTTGACACAATGCGGGCGCCTTACCGCAGCCCTATTCGTGCCTAAGACCGTCGAATATCAATAAAGATAGAAACGAGGAGCGTAACAGCTTGGTGGGCGAGGAAGAGGAAGAGGAAGTAGACGAGAAAAGAAGAAGAGTCAAACGGGACAGGACCGCAGGCCTCGGACATCGTTTCGGAAAGGTTGCTGCGGGACACGGCGATCGTGACGAGATCAAAGGGAACGTTTTGTCCTAATGACCGTGTTGCACACTCGCGCGTCGACAAAAAGCCACGGGGTTCGTTCGCATCCCCCTTCGGGCGCCGGACAAAATGAAATCGAGCATCTTCAGAGCGTGGCTTTCGTGACCGAAAAACGGCGAGATCGTGATTCCCGGCTGACGATACCACCCACCGCGTTACATTGTTCCGTGGCGACTCAAAAATCTCTATTTCTCCCGGTCCCGGTTGAATTATGGAACGTGGATGCCCACGCGGGAACACGAGAAACGTGCTTCCGAATGGTCGACTAATTTCTCGTCTGTAATTTATTCGAGGAGAATGGGCACGAACTTTCGTGGACGATTCCGCGTTCAATATTAATAGCTGAACAGAAAGCAGCTGCGATAATTATTGCGATTGCTCAGCCCTAAAAAAACCGTCGGCCCCTGGGCGCAACGCGAACTCGAACAATTAATCTAAATGTCACCAGGAGTTAATTTATACCAGCGCAGAATCGTATATCAAACGCTATCTTCTTCGGATATTCTCCGGGGTATAGGAGCGAATAAAGCGTTTCCCGTTAACCAGCGACGCGGGTCTTTATCAACCCTTCAACAGACGTTTCATATCGTCCACGCTGCGAAGCTGTTTCATGCTTTAATTACTTTTCGAACGAAAGATGACCGTTAATGGAGTACGCGTATGTGTAGGAAGTATTCGCAAGTCAGTCAACGTAATTACAGATACGCCCAAGGTGGATCCGTAAAATCTGCATTCGAACGAACCGCATTCCACTATCCCAATTATCACTCTAATTTCTTTAACCCGCGGTTACGCGCGCAAGTTTTTACAACGTCAGCACTCCTGACCGAATTTATGGTGGCTGTGTAATCATAAAAGCAAATAGGAATTTAAATCGCATTAATTATATCACTGATATGTAGGTGATCATTCGGAGCTTTCTCTCAGAAGCAATGCAACCAATCTTTCTGAATGTTTATGGGTATTTTGTTGTGCTATTAAAGTACTACGCCACGTTGTTGGTTGATACGAAAAAATATTTACCATAGGAATTACAATAAATTATATTTTTTTTCTTTTTAATGCTTTACTTCCAGAAACAAATAAGGATAATATTATTTAAACATATATCGTCTATTTTTTGACTCGTTACAATTATTAGAGTGATAGCATAGCTTTGGGGAAATGTTCCCAGTCGGACGTTGATCCCTGCCCGTTTCCATATTAATTGATTCCCCCCAGCATGTACTGACGACACGCAATAAAACCAGATTCCATCGTCTGCCGGATCGAGACAGTTTCCATCATTAATCGGATTTAACGAAACAACGTATCGGCAATTTCCTCCCGACGCGACGGTACACGGCGACACTATGCGTCTTATCGCACCAGGGCGACATTAACATTTACCAGAAAATAATCTTTTATGCTACCAGGATATTTTATCGACCATATCGCTGGCATCGTAGTGGTGGGTAGCTACGTTATTATTACACGGAAGCAATCAAGATGAATTTAGACTGTTCATTTTGGACGTTCATCCCGTATGAATCATCCACGGTGGGTAAACTTGTCGATGTGCTACCATCTCTCAGATATTAATGACCTTGAAATATGTTGTCAAGGTGACGATTCTGAACGACATTTCCCTGATTGTTCTTCGCGATGAATACTATAGGCTGCAATAAAAAGATGTTTCACCTTAAAAGAAAAAGGGTTAAGGTCAATTTTGCGGTCCACTTTTTCAACAGATCTCCACCAATCCAGAGGTGGAGAATCACGCTATGTTGGTGCCGACATGTACCACCCACTACGTCGGAATTGAAACAGTGTAAATTCGCCTTAAGATGACGGCGAGCACGAATGAAACACGGAGTAACGCAAGAGCAGGTCGTGAGATATCGACCGTTTCCGTACTCGAGCAACCGACTAAAACGTCTAAAATCTTCGCGAGCTGGTGAACGGCAACGAATGAACAACGGGTGAGTGAGCGAGCAGGTTTAGCGTAACGCCGCGCCGGTCGATCGCAATTTCACACGGGCATCAGCAATAAAGCTCCGCGCTGCCGTAATTATAAACAGAAGGCACTTTGCGCGACGATAAATCCCATTCGCAACTCGGCTATGTGAGTCATTCTCGTTTACTTTATTCCGTTTGATTAATTCCGGGCCGTAAAAGCACCGTAAAAGCGCGACGACTCGGTGGAACTGGAATCGCGGGGGCATCAGACTGCATTTCGTGGCGGCAGTTCCACGGTGATCCCAGGGGCTCGTAGACGAGCGAGGTTCGACCGTTTTCCGGTGCTGGTGCTCGTCGTTTCGACGTACATTGTACCGTAGAACAGAATCCCAACGATTCCGAACTTCCTTTTTTGGGAGGAGAGACCAGCAGCAAGGATAAGGTCGTAATTTTAACGGGTCCGCGCGAGTAGCATTTCGATGCCGGCTTAGGTCTCGGATACTCTTCCTGTCTCCCTCTTTTTCACGATCCTCTCAATCGGCTCTCCTTCTCCAGCCCTCCCGCGATGATCCCGTTCTTTTTTTTACGGCGATAAAATTTTTTCGTACCGGCGCAGCGGCGACGGGACACGCCGCCCGACTAAAATGAAGATATTAACTGTCTCGGAGCAAATATGTCTAATTGCTAGCTCGCTTGCCTCTTGCCTCCCGCCGGGGTAGCCGGTCGCTTTCATAAAATCTTTATTGTCCTGATATTTAGAGTTCGACTGCCAATGGCGAATCGTAGAAACGATCGTAATACGGATTTCGGGCTGCCATGCGAGAAGAATACACGCGCGCGGGGGACGCACGATCATTTCGTGTCTTCGTTTTCTTTTACGTACATGTCCGGGCGTTATTAATTGCGCGGGGACACCCGTCGCGTTCGGTTTTATCGCGGCATAAAATCTGTACCGCTGCTGTAGAAAATGTCCACCCATCGCGCCGCGATCCGTCATCCAAAGCTTTTCCATTCAGGGGTCGAAGCTCCGAGAAACTTATCGTTAGTGTGCGACTCGTGCGACGCGCGTGCTTTCAACGTGTGAGGCTTAATTGAATTAAGACTGCGACGCGTTAGAGGCGGCAGGTAACGAGCCACGTTTGCCACTGCGATCGAAAGCAACGGGTACAATGCCACGATTGTCTTCATCGACTTCGTTACCTTACCATGTCTCTCGATGCCCATACATCGTCCCGCTCCTTTGGCCCGTTCGCGCATACGGAAAGGGAGCGTATCCGTGTCCGTGCATTCGACTGCGTAACGCGATATCGCTACACAGCGAGAAGTGTCAGCTGTAACTTTTATTGGTTATAAAAGTTCGCGATATTATGCTGAGCCAGAGAAAATACGTTTATACTCTTCGCATCTCTTTCTCTCTTTCTTACCTTCTCCATCTATCTGTCTTTCTCCTGTGCTAACTTACTTCGACAACAGTGCGTTTCGACGGAATTCGACGAGTCTTATCCAATCTAATACATTTCATATTTTATGATTTCTTCTAGGGAACGAGCCAGTCTTTATTTATATCCGACTGCAGCTTGCGTCGTACGTCGGTTCTATGAATGCAGGTGTACAGGCTGTCCCACGTAACGCGAGTCACTATTTTTTCGGCCATTTATGGCTATGCAATAGAAAATATTTGAAACAGCATTTTAATACGGTTTAAAAAGTTCCGAAAATACTTATATGTTTCTACAGTTGTTTATAGAAATTATATAAAACAGGAGCAAAATAGAAATTTAATTGTCTCTGTTATGATTTGAATCGATTCGAACGAGCAGAAGAAATTCGTTTTTACAACATAGACTTGTACGGCTTTGTGCATGTAGTGTCGTATAGTATTGTCACGGTAGAATCCGAATGACGCATAAATAACGGGAATAACGACGCGCACATTAAACGGGCAATACCTACTATACGCGGAGCCTCCACTTCGATCCACGCGAATGAATCACTCGGGGTTGAAATCGAAGGGAAAAGAGATTGGTGCGGGTCGATGCACCTCTGTATGCACAAGTCCAGTTAACTACTTCCTCGCGAAGCGTTGCGCAAGTTTCGCTGATAGGCCATGCAAATACACTGTCGGGGTCCGAATAACTTCGTAGACGGCGATTACTATCTCGAACGAATGTCACGGTCTCGTAAGTGTAGCGATTATATCCTAATAATAGGGAGATTTCGAGAAAGCGTGTGGAACGGTCATTAAGAAGATTGCTGACGAAAGATAGTCACCGAAGACTGATACGCTTCGCCGATGCACACGAAATACTTGAACAAAAGGAAGAAAGAAACTTGGACGAGATAGAATCGGTGGTTACTGAAGGATCGAAGCTAGCAATAGGCACGCAATCATGTTTGAGACGCGACGAGCTAGCAGACGGCCAATAAATAGGACGATAGGTTTCGTCGCATCAGCAACACGGGCAATTGCATCCAGGTGGTCGTACTGTTATGACGTAATAATCCAAAGCAAGCTACCCCTAATTCACAGGCAAACCCGTGGCGCAGCTCACGGGAACGTAGTGCCTCGTGAGTGGCCGTAGTACGTCCTACTAGACCGGCAGCTTCATGCGTGCGAATGTGTGCACGCACTGCACGTGTATCCTACGGAGCACGGCACGCAGCTCGGCGAGGTTGCACGGGTTGATGATGCGTCTCGACACACCTGACGCCCGTTAACGTCCACTAGACGCGTCTAGATATCCGATTCTACCTGAACCCGACTACTGATTCGTATTTAAGCATATGTGGCAGCGACTTAATTACACGTGATCAGATAGCAATAATTATTACGTTTCAATGGAGAACTAAAAATCACGATGGCTAATTGTCCGACGCAAGTCGGAACATGTGAGACGTACAGCGGGGACCAATTTGGGACACTAAAATCAGAAGAATAACCGTAAATAAGAAAAGATAAAGTCAATGTGTAAAACTCTTAGCCCGAGCAGAAGTATGTCGGTACAACGTAATTGTCTTGGAAGTCTATTAACGAAACTACTCAGACCGCTAAAGTGTGACCAGCGAAACGAATATTGTGAGTAATAAATCATCGTGCGCGACCTATAACCTCCGGGTACGTTCTTTGTTACAAGAGACGGTGATCGTTGTGCCTTTTTTCTCGCGCCAGATACGCGTTTTAGAACGCAGTCAGCGCGGCGCGCTCGTGCGGGACCATGATCTCGCACAATCGTGATCGAATCAATCGATCGGATTGCATCGACGACGGTAGCCTGGAAAAACTGTTGGCTGTGGGCAATCAATACTATCGCTTAGCAGTCCACAGCTAGGTATACCAACTTTCTATTTCCCTAACGAGTGGATAAGCACACCTGTACGCGGCTATCAACTATCAACCACCTTCCGGGCACGCGTACAATGCATCGCGCGTCGCGTCGCGCCGCGTCGTTACTTAACACGTCAGGGCCGTATCGATATCTGCAACTGTAAGTGTGGAGCAACAAACAAACAGTGGAAGCATTATGAGAACAAACAGTCATTAAGCTGCAGTACAAACGAAACTTAATCTAGATCAACGCATGCTTTCTTCTTGATAACCTTCCGAGTCCGTTGAAAAAAGTGAAAGAGAAACGTCTGTATATTATAAATTATAATTTATAGCAAAAACGAGGAAGTGTAATTTCAAGCAGTGGAAGGACGGTCACCCTGTATTATAGTAGTAATGTCGTGGAGCGAGCAGCTATTACGACTTCAGGTATCTTCTTTCGAAAAACAGGCATTATGTCAGCAATACGGAAATGGTGGATGCACCTGCAGCTCGTGTCGTATTCGGAGGTATAGCGATCAAATAGTGCAACGTGTATCAAGGCCAGTGAACTTGCCACTTGAACCTAGAACGGCGTGGCGATGGCAGTGCGGTTTTTGTGGTTGCTCGGATTTTATAACGTTTCTCTGGCGTATTCCGTCCTCCCTCCCGTTACCCCGGCCATTTATGTTGCTCTTATTAACAGTGGGGTAGCGCGCGTACTGGTCCACGGTAATCTTTAGACGGTAATGATAACTCGTCTTGATTTCCTGGTGCGGTCAGCGCGGCACGAGCCTTCGCGAGTCGTTCGCGGTTAATGGACGAGACGCGAAACAAAGAAACATGGAACGAAGAGGACGACACGCCTTGGCCACCGGGTGAAATCTTCCGAGAACCGATTACGATTAACGCGGTCGCGCGAAACTCGGAAGCTCGGAGCGTGAGGATCGAGCACCGATTACGCGATACCAACTGCCGAGCCTACCCATAATAATTATAATCGTCGGTAAGTAATAACTGGTGGCGAAGTCAAACAAGAAAACATCTTGGGTTGGTGCGCATCGAATACCTGGAACAGGACATCGATTTTCTGCGTCGAAACGGCAGCCTCGGTCCGATACTTCTTTTTACCGAACGTCTTCCGTTCGAAATACACGATAATTCGCAGTTCGTAAACGTGATGCGCCTAATAAGTGTTAACGGGGTCATTTAATTTGATCAATTAAACGATCTCGGGCGGGATGCGAATAGAATGTGTACGCTGCTTTTAATGGTGCTTTAACGCGAGAGCAGTGCACGATATGCAGCGTGGGTATGCACGCCTGAAAGATAGCTTGTAATGTACACGCGATAAAGGATAATGCATTCGCATAAACCTTGGAAATATAGAGAGAAATGATACGCGCGCAACGAGTCTGAGCACCACTCCGAATGCACTCGAGCATTCGAATATTTAGCAGAGGATTTCTCTCCTATGGCGATTCCTTCTCCAGTGCGCTTCATTTACCACGGGCGGAACGCCCCTCCCGAACGAAGAAAGAAAAAGAGAAGTTTTCATGGCTGGGGGCCCGGAGAAAATTTTCACGGAATCGTCAGACGCCTCATTTGATTCTGGCTCACGGTTTGACGCACCCTGCGATGCTGCGATCCGACAGCTCACGCGATTTAAACACCCACGATAAATTCGAATCTCTCTTATCTACGGAACAGTTTTTTCTTTTTGCGAAAACAGCTCATCGCACTGAGTTTGTCATGTTATTTATTTATACAGGGTGGACCACGAAGCGCGCCATGGAAAACTGAAGATGACCCTGATAACTTTGGAAAAAAAGGGTTGACAACAACTTTCGTATTTGTACCAAACAAGTGTACCAATGGCTGTAACCATTTTTTAAAGCTCTTCTTGAATCATGTTAGATAAAAAAACAGACCAATCTAAGCTGATCACGCTTCGTGGTCCATCCTATATGTATAGAATAGACAGACTAAAGTTCTAAACTTGAACTTGGTCTGGACCTACCCTGCAGGCTACAGTAGTATTTCTTGATCAAAACTCAAAACGCTTCGTAAAATTTTCACTCTGAAATCAGATATTTCGATTGCAACGTTTGCATAGCATTATAAATTCAAACTGCCTAGGTACTCGGAAATGAAATGCGTCCGCGGAACGCGTATTTCACGACAAAAGAATGTCTATCCAGGAGAGCTTGATGTACGAGTGGCTCGCTCGCGGGAAGCAGAACATATTTGACTCTCTCGTCCCAGAAAATCGTTCCTCTCGTCAGCGAGCCAACAAAGCGCACCTTATTACGATCGCGGAATGGAAACGCGTATTCAGAGGGAAAATAGACTCACGAGAGAAATAATCGGTAATACCCGTCGGTTAAGAAGTCCGTAGTGCTGAATAAGGGGTTGCTCCGGCTCAAAAGGATCGAAACCCGAATCCTACAGAGGAACGAAATATACATATATATGTATATCAGCGGCGTTCTTTTCGCAATATAAAAGACTGTAAAACCCTTCTTTCGGCGTATTCTCCCTACTCTGCATTGGCCACCCCTACGGTGGCTGACTGATCTTTTGCCCAAAGCGTCGTCGATGCTATGGCGTAATTAACGATTACGAAGTATTTCGTAGAGATGATTATCAGTCTGTGCCGGATCCAGCAGCGTTCTCACTCCATAACATCCGGCACTTTGATGTCCCGACCGTCTCTTGTTTTCTGCTCCATTGTACCGACTCTTACAACCACCAGCATCACGGGGCGGGTGCCTTCGCCGTGTTTTCCATATCTGTGTGCACACACCGACCCACCCACACAGCCCAGGAATCGTAGCCACGAAACGGCGCAGCTCCGCATCAAAAACCCACGTCGATGAAGCGCGGAATTGCGGGCTCCATTCTACCGGCATTGTCGAGAGCACGACGTTTTAATTGGCGATCCCCGATGAAGCACACTCCTCCACGTCGAAAATGAACCATCACCGTGATACGCACGTTTTCACCGACGATAAAGATATATTCCACGTAGTTAACCCTCCGGTGCCCGTTTACGGTTGACGATGCACTCGAGGGTTATCCAATATCTTCCGTGGAATTACGTGCACTCTCTGGCATTTAGCAAGACAAGATTGCGAGGAGTGCCAGTGGTACTAGGTATCGCAGCGCTTAATACCCCTTCGGCTAGTGCTTTTAAGCGACACGATAAGTTTTCCGTCGTGTCGCTAATACAACCTGCCCTCGCGCGTCTATGACAGACTGCAAATAACGTGTCCCGAGTTCTTTTCGCTAGCGAACCCGCCGCGTCGTCTGCCCACTTCCGTTTACCCGCGGACAACCGCTACACTGTGGCAAGACCTCGACTGTCTTCTACCTTGAAACAGCGTACCGAGAGAGTTACACGCAATTTCAATCACATTTTTACTGGAAAATCGCAGGACGTCGATTAATCGGAGCTCGCTTCCCGCGAGAACCATCACACCCTGCGAGATGATCGCGTCCTCCAAGACAGATGATCGGCGTTATAGGGAATATACGTACTTCAGTTATCGCCTCTCGGCGCTGTCTAATGGAATACTGGAGTACAAATTTAGATAAAGGATCAAAGTGTTTTGAAAAAGATAGACGCATGTCATCACATAGACGAATAGACGTGCACGAATCAATAGGTTTCTTGATCTCGTGGACTGCAGATTCTCATCTAGAGTGCTGTGCCAAAGGCTTAAGGCATTAAGCATTAAGCTTACATTGCAATTGAAAATTTATATCTTTGTATAAATGTGTAAGGGAGACCGGGGCTTCAAGTTCCGATTTTGAAGAAAGATATAAAATGACGTAGAAATAGTGAGGTATTCTCTTTGTTGAATTTGTTTTAGGTCGCAAGAGACGAAGCACCATATGGTGATTGGTTCATTGTTATCGTTGGTGATGTAACTCCGTTTTTACAGATTAATGAATGGTTTTATTATGGGGAAGAGAAATAGAAGCAGCCGTTCCATGCAGGAAATTCAAAGCAAACCGGAACAGGATAGGCCGTCCGAGAGTACTAACGAAGTTAATGACGTGTCAGAATCATAATGGCGTATCATCGTGTGAAGACAAGGTACATAAAGCATATGTTTTAAAGCTCCGCGTAATCGACCATCAAAGTAGACGCTCGGCCGCGGCCGTCGGGATACAATGGCGGGAACGAGGAGCCATTAAAGAGAGGCGCGATTAAATTTAATTATCAAATTTTACGATTATTTGGGGCGCGACCGAACCGAATGCGCCAGCTTCCGTGGGACCGCCCGAAACGCTGCAAAAAACACCGAGAGGGTTCCGCTGCGCAAAAAGCGAATTAGAATTTTCGTCGGCAGCAGTAAAACCGCTAATAAAACTATAAAAACCTGTCGGAAGGTACCGGCCACATTGTCCGCCGGTAACAATACGCGACAACACACTATAAATCTACCGATCTTACCGTTTCCCATAAATGGTATTAATACGTCCTTTCATCCGGGAGCGCGATTGTCGTTTCGAACAACTCGATTTCGCGGGAGCAAAAAAAAATATTATATAGAATCGGCGAATCGTAAAAGCAAACACCTTGAGCAATGAATTAACTGAGGAAACGTTAGACTTTTCACGGTGCATTTAATCTGAGCACAGATAAATTGTAAGCCGCGTTAGCTAAAGCGCAACGATTAAACGGGAGTAGTGGCGGTCGACCGGCGAGGCGGAAGGGGTGACGGGGAGGGGTTGGAGAGGGGAAGCTTTAGACCGTTTTCCACGAGCGTAATCGTTTTTATCATCGGGCCTCGACCGCCTTCGCTTTTATACTGCTCATCAAAAGGCGTGCCAGTCGAACCTCGTAGCTTCTCTCTCTCGCGTGGCCTTTGTTTCCAATCCTGCACGTGGGTCAACGTTCAAAATGTCCCGCATAAACCGAAGGCTTAATAAAGCCTGGAATCCGGACTATTCCGTTCGCAGTCGACATTCCGTATTGGATGAGCGACCGTTTACAACCTTTCGACGGTCCTACCAGTCTCATTTCACCAGCGAACCGAAAAGGTCGTGGCAGCGAGCGAGATAGCCAGGAAAAAAACCGTACGAGATACGCGCGATTCGATGAAATGTAAAAGAAAAAAGAAGAAACAAGCTTAACGTACGCTTTAATGATAGGCTAGCAAGAACCAAGGGCCCTGTTTGCTGCGCTAACTCTCTTTTGGCAATAAAGCCCCGGCTGGCTTTATTGACCGGAAGACTAGGCTGCCGAACGATTTGGACAGTCGGACATTCGACCGACGAATTTCCGGTTTATAAGCGAGCCCGGAGAGTCGTAACGCCACGCCGTTAACGATTAACGATTCATTTAGGAACGTTTAGTACGACGAACGAGGGTTCGAAACGTTTCGCCGCGTCGTCGGCCGGTCTCGCTTGCTCGCTACGATAAGAGACGTTTCTTCGTAATGGCGAGTTTGAATACGCTTACAGGCCTGTGCAAATTGCGGAACGTGGCCGGGCAAAATGCGCTGGCTACACGTAAAACCGTGCACGAGGACCTTACGTTCTCATCCACGTATTAACACGTATGCTCCCCAACCATATGTATCAGGAACGCTGCAGACTTCATGCGTTTATGGCAAAAAGGGGAACATTCAAGTTAAAACAGTCGACATAAAAAAGATTCAAGATCATCACTGCATTAGTCTCAGCTAAATAAAGTCATTAAAAGAAGAAAGCAATTTTTATTTAGTCCTTGTGTGTCTTGCAATCAATGCAAAACTTTGTAGTTTGCATAAATATGTACACATTTAAGTACATGAAAATGTATTTTGTTGCTGTCAACCCTTTGCCCTTTACTCAACATACATTTTTTTTCTAGGAAATTATAGAATAGCTGAAACGTATTCTCCTTTGTGTAGAGTAATTTAAAATGTTCTATCCTACAGATTTGGTGAGCATTCACTTGCTTTGCTTTTTTATTCTGAGAGAGAAAACCGTCAGGAAATTAGGTTCCATTATGAACGAACCTGTAGGGGAGCACACCACTGACGTAATTCACGTCATTCCGAAGTTAGTGCCGCGTTAAAGTTACTGAAACGCGTCTACAGAACAGAAGACAATTCTGTCGTCTCGTTAACGTCATCGCTTCGGGTCGTATAACTTGCTCTACTACGAAATTAAAGCACGAATCGATTAACCGAGGGGACCCTGAAATTATTACATTAAAGCGGCTATACCAAGCAAACGAAATAGAACCAATAAACCGTACTGATGTGTTCCATTCCGCGCTGGAATAATCAGGACATCGATTAGGGATCAGCAATTGGATAATTTCACTCGTTCACAATATACATAGTAACTTACGAAAGTGTTCGAACGCCCTTTCAAACATTATAACTTGTTGAAAATCGGACCAAACGAACCGACTTTCTTTTAGCAATTAGCAGCATTGGTTTACTACAATAAATGACGTGCAAAAGACTTCCACCCAAGGAAGATAGTCCTAATTCAAAGTTTTTCAACCTGTGAGCTCGAGAAGCTCCGCCCTTTTGGGAGTGCTAGGGTTAACGCGATACGGGTATACGAATAGCAAGTATTATGGACTATGGACCACATAAAAAGGAGCCCCCGTTCAACATTGGAATAGCTTAATAAAAATGCACAGTTCGTTAACGAGGGAAGCCTAATTGTAACGAAGCGGACGCATTGCCGCGACGATTTTCGCCATACATAAATACTGAAGCCGATTAGCAGCATCCGCGAACATTTTCGCGGGCATCGTGCTGCGACCGACTGTTAATATCGACTAAAAGCAGACGCGTCACTTCAGTCCATTTCCGAGACGCGATACGAACCTGTCACGGCATTCCAAGAACGATACGACATCCTTGCCCGAGGAACTAAAACGGTTCGCTGGTAGCTGAAATTGCGTGCATTTAGTATCCGTTATTTTTTCGGTATCACGCATTCGCATACCGTGGACGTATGAATACTTAATGCAACCGGGGCTAAAGGAAAGACCACGGTGAGCTACTGATCATATCACCGGTCGCGTAACAGCCATGGCAGGCGGTCTTTTAAACTGCGACGATGGCGGCCATCAGCGGGACCGAACCTTTTTCTCTCGCCGTTAATCCAGAGCTGCGTACTGACGTTTATACGAGCGCATTATCGCGGCTAGGCCGCTCACGGTTCCTCTTAACACCTTTCATAGTTGGCATGCTGCTGCTCTTAAAGCGATTTCGAGTAAGTACTTTGTGTAACTGCACTCGCAACAGGATATAAACGGGCACCAGATATCAACCCGTTGCATCCTTGCTCGAGCGTCGCGTCGTCGCTTCCTCGCTAGTTGCGCGCCTTTTTCCACCACGGACCATTTACCGGTTTCGTCGGCCGCAGAACAGACCAGTAATCCCCTTATTCCCTTCGAACCGCGAAATATTTATACAATATTACACGGTAACGTCGACACGTCAACACATGGATGTGATCCTTGTAAGCTGCGGTTGCTTTTTCGCCTCTCGCGAAGAATTTATACTCCACCGTGACGGAGTGAACCAGGATTGAAGCCACGGACGGCTTTACGAAGTGTACATTACTGGTAAACGCGATTGGAAGCTCGTTCTTGAATTATCTTACTTCAATTAACTTGTTGCAAATATCTAGCTCCTTCGCGAGTAAATGTCTACAAATTCCTTCACTATCGGTGCGATTGGTTGATCTAAGATTCATGAATATTATTTTTTATATGTATATCATTCCTGATAATTTCCCAGGGTGAAGAATCACGTTATGTTGGTCACGACATGTATCATTTTGTGACATCTTTTACATAATACCAATAATCGCTGAAATTATTCATTATTTTAACGGGTTAAGAGGGTTAACGGCCTCTGAGACCCAACGGTTGACATGTCCACAGGTTACAGGGTTTAATAATTCTTCGCATTCGTATCTGTAGCCATGGAATGATGAATTAGTATTGTTTGCGTGCTTCTCTCTGTTCGGAGTCTGGCAAAGAGCGCGCGGCTAAAAGTACGACGAGACTTCCGCTTTCTAGAAAACGGAGACGCTATAATGATGTGTAGCCCTCTGGCTTTGTGCACGATCACAGAGAAAAAATTAGCTTTTTGAAATAATCCACGTGTGTTATTGGCTAAAAAGGGTCGTTTCATGTATACCGGCGCATTGTTTTCGTCGTACCACGCAGCATTGCTTTCATGCCGATACTTCAAAGTGGCATGCAACCGACGCTCGGGGAGGACTGTGCGTTGCAAAAGTTACACAAACCGGAATCGGATCGTCGTCATCTTCGAAACTTTCTGTTGCAGTTCGCTAATCACAACGTTCGACGAGTCTTAATATGTTTTTATGTGGCTAATTTACAGAGATAGTTGGATTGATTAATTTGTAAGGTGCAGAGACTATATTACTATAGAATTAAAAATGTTATGTTAATGTTCTTGGGAGTCGGTTATACATCACTTTCGTTCGAAAATAAAAGTCGACAAGAAGCTTTGCTTCGTCATACCGAATAATGATCAAAAATTAAATTATACCCTAGAATTACGACAATTGGACTACATTTTTCGTGGGCTAAAAATATGTCTCTCTAATGGAATATATTTATTACTAAAATAATTGTATTGTAGGGGAATACCTACTATCCCACATATTTTAAAATTGCAATTATTGGGCGTGACTATGATGCATATAGAATTACAGCAGTCTTATTGCGCGAGCTGTACGAAGGGACGAAACCCTTGCAAAGAAATGGCGTTTACTCGGTTCTTTCGTTTTAATTCCCGTTCGGTCTGTGTACCCATATTTTTTTTTCCTACAAGTACAACGACGGAACGCGGAACTCTGTGATGTACACGTACTTGCCGAAGCAGTCTGAGCACCCAGGGCGAAATGCGCAAGATACAGTGTACTGCCGATTGCATCCGCCACGCCGCGCCGACAGGAACACTAATCACGGGGCCCGGTGTCTTTTAAGATTATTAAAATCGTCAGAGCTTCAAAGTCCTCAAAGGGTTAATTACCCTACGGGATATTTATGGCTGGGTTACTCTCTTCTCCCGCTCGCCAGGGAGCAGAGGCAAATAAAGGAGCACGCGGACAGAGAAGAGGTACGCGCGGTGAACTGCCGCGGAAAGAGCCTTTCTCTTCGTGTGTCATTGTCAGGGCTTGTGGATAGATTGCTCAAACAGTAATTGATTTCCTGCGTCGTGTTGAATAATTATACGTTCGATATTAAACATCTTTTAAATTCTTAAATAATAAAAGGCACTTTATTCGCGAGCACGCTGCCCATCTCGACATTCCCTTATTCGATATTTCTTACAGTGTAAACGAGAAATATTGCGTTTCTAAGCGTATAATGTGAAAATTTACACCTGTGCTATCTTTTTGTGCGGTAATGTAGGTATTAGCGGAACTGTTCTAGTACACACCGCGTTCACACGTCAAGCGGTGCTACAAAGTTGAATCATGTGTCAATTTTCGATAACTGGTATCGTCGTGCATCTTTGTGAATAGCCCCAAATAAAAAGATATTTACAAAGGGTGATAGTGTAAAAAATGTGTTGGATAAAAGTCACAACGAGACGTTGTTCGTTTGACGCGATAACTCAGTGGGTCGAAGACGATTACGAGACGTTGATGCTCGTAGCTATCAGTGTTTACAAACAAATTGAACGACCGACTTTCGATTATAAAGCCCTTCGTTCATTCTCCTGGGATTGTGGCAGTTTTTTGTACCGGTCCGATTGCCTCGCGATGACCCAACAACCAACATGACAATTTCAGACACTTTCTCAAGAGAACTACCTCATGCTGTTGACCGCGGGATGAATGCCTACAGAAAAGTAGAACGAAGAAAAAGAAACGCGACAGACTTCGTTAAAAAAAGATTAAAGATCACTTTAAAAAATAAACTTTGTTAACATGAACTGCGTATAATGCTAGGTATTGTTGGTAATTGTAGGTTTAATTGCTACAGTTACGGTAAACACACACACGTTTCATTTTTTGAACCACCTCGGCCCTATATTGGTTCAAATACTTGACAGTTTGACAGTACATACCAGAGAGTATATGTACCCATACCTATTACATACAACTTTGAATTCTCAGGCGATCTCACTACCACCATCTAGATTATAGTAACCTTAAAGTTTTGCTGAAGACGAATTGCATTCGTCAAGAAACACAAACACAAGTGGAAATTCGTGAGCAGCCGTCGCCCGACTCGGTCGTGACGCCAAAAGTTTTGACTAGCTATTTAAGACTTAAAGTATCGAGTGCTCTCTGAAGTTCTCTAACAGTAAGTGACGGAGAGTGATTACGTTAATGACATGAGCGAGTACGGCTGAACAGCTGGATAGGTGCAGACTGGTACGACATCGATGGCACGCGATCTCAACATTAAAAACGACATCAACCGTGCAACGTACAAATGTACTGACAGTGACTCGACTGATACGACTACACACTTTCGTACTTTTCGTCGAAGATTTCCTATTCCACGACCCCTTTCGTTTTTATGAGGCGAAGTTAGTCGAATCGAGCGATTCGATTTTATTACGGTACCGTCAACCTGTAACGTGACCGCCGCGCCCTACCGCACCGCGCTGACTTATCCACGTCCACGGTGCGGCACGCCACCACATTGTGTGCACAATTCACGCTCGTTACATCGATGAAGTACTACCGTGGATGCGATGCGTGTGTAAATCTGCAGGGTGCAGTGTTAAATGTTAACGAGACTAATGGAATTGGATCGTTGGACTTTCTTGCGCGAGGACCGAAACAATTTTCGATCATCCATGAAATCTACGTCCAGCTGTTTCGGTAAGTATACACATTTAAATTCAAGGCGAGTCCGAGAATCGTGCTTGTTATCAGTATGACTAATAACAGCACTATCGTCATCCTCTCGATGGCACAACTAATTCTAAGTGGTTTTGCTGGAGCACCTATTCTTATCTAGCTTCGTAATTCTTGGAAATATTAACTACAATATGGTATTGTAAAATGCAATTTTATTATTATTTTTTCTACAATTCCGATCTATTGCAATGTTTGAAAGAATTTTTTTTCACATTATGTAGTAAAGTAATTGTTCTAGCTTCCCAAAAAAGTTCAGATCGTATAGTACAATATTAAAAATGTTATCGTCTTTTTTAGAGCGTCCGAATATTAATTCGGGTCACTATAGGTAACATGCTAAAAACATTACGTAATTTATTCTATTTTTGTTTAGATAGACATTAGCCAAAGATTCGTGTAGAATTTACTTTGTGGACGCGAATAGACGAGATTGAATTTATTTTAAACAAAAAAATACATTCCTTTGAAAATACATTGTTAATAATGGACGGGGTATCGTTATTTATTATGGTCGTCAAATAAGCACTGATAGAAGTCAAACTAAATCATTTCACTTACCATCATGAAAGGAATTAAATGCATAAAACACGCGATACGGCTGCGCGACAGAGAACATTTGATTTACCTGCGCGCAATCAAGTTTCGAGTTGATCATTAGTCAACGCTAAGAACAAGGGAGGGGGTGAATAATCACAGTATTATTCAAATCGACTTTCGCCTTTTACAACTTCTGTAATTTTTCTTCCATTGCGCACGGTGGAAAAGTTCATTAGCACTTTATGGTGAATTAGATTGGTATTGTGTAATTCGATGCGCTTGCGCCTTAATAACACGTAGACAAATTGAAGTCGGCTAGATAGCAGCCTCTGATTACGTTTAAAAAATATGTGCGTCAGTTATCTGCTGACATGTTTTTTCCATAGTGTAGTTCCTCAGGATTTATTAATAGTATACGTTACCACGTACTTCGTAACATTTTTCTATATACCAATATTCGAACTCTAAAAGTTATTATTGCATAATATTTTGAAGTAATATTAATATGTTTATTGAAATAGAGTTTTGTTTATACGAAAGAAATTATTAAGGTTATAGAATTTTTAATCACTATAACCACTAAATAAATAGTAATGCAAGGGTTAACGCCTTATAAAAAAATTTTTTACTCGGTTTTTAATATCTCTTTCACAATATGCATTGAGGAATTAAGATTGTAGCATTATATCAATGTATTAATGTGTGTGTGTGTATGTATGTTTAAAGGATGTGGCAGCCTTTCCCGACAAAACATAGAAATCTGAATTTCTGAAGGATACTTACACTATTAAGGGGTGCCCAAAATCGAGCTAGGTTGGCCGAGCGGTCTAAGGCGCCAGATTTAAGCTCTGGTTCCCGTCTGGGAGCGTGGGTTCGAACCCCACACTTAGCAAAAACCTTTTTTCTTTTTTATTTTATTTGCTTCATTTTTGTCTAAATCAGTACTGTGTAACAAGCCTTGTGGTGCATTTTGGCGAAAAAGCGGCCAAAAATCCATAAAACCGGAACTATTCAACAATCTTGTTTGAAAATTAGTGGAAACTTTCCACTGGAAAGCCGCAGGTACGATGCTTATGTTTCGCGCATTTTTTATTTATGGAAGCATACCACAAATGGTTTAAAATAGATTTTGGCACTCATCGTTTTGGCAAGGTGGAATATTAAACTGTGTTTAAAAAATCTCGTTCACCTCCGACAAGTTATGGTGACAATTTATGTTCAAATATCAACTTTCAATTACATACAATTATATATATATATCCACTAACCTTTTAAATTATCTTATCTAACCTTATCTTATAACTGAACAACAGTGGTCTAGAGTAGTAGTGCCATTTGTGTATGTGTATTTATTTATGAGAAAGTATATAGCACAGCATATATACTAAAATTAAACTGTTCCGTTCACCAAAGCTAGGTTGGCCGAGCGGTCTAAGGCGCCAGATTTAAGCTCTGGTTCCCGTCTGGGAGCGTGGGTTCGAACCCCACACTTAGCAAAGTCTTTGTTTTTCTTTTTTTTTTCTTATATATCCTATTCCAGGTGTTGGTGATATTTATCTATATCTATTTGCAATAAAATACACATTACACCATATATTCTGAATTTGTACGACCCCATACAAGCAAGCTAGGTTGGCCGAGCGGTCTAAGGCGCCAGATTTAAGTTCTGGTTCCCGTCTGGGAGCGTGGGTTCGAACCCCACACTTAGCAAAGTCTTTGTTTTTCTTTTTTTTTTCTTATATATCTTGTTCCAGGTGTTGGTGACATTTATCTATATCTATTTGCAATAAAATACACATTACACCATATATTCTGAATTTATACGACCCCATACAAGCAAGCTAGGTTGGCCGAGCGGTCTAAGGCGCCAGATTTAAGTTCTGGTTCCCGTCTGGGAGCGTGGGTTCGAACCCCACACTTAGCAAAATCTTTTTACTTTTAAAATTCTTTAAGTATTCAATTTTATTGATGAATTTACACGTAACCACATTCATTAATAATGTATGGATTTCCACATATCGACGCGCAAGAGTAATGTAAAATGTTGGAATAGATACAACTTCAACTTCAAAAATATTTCTAATTTCAATAGGATCTCTTTGAGCTTCAATTAATTTCATTAACCTTAACGTAGGTGACACGCGTGTGTCTGTGTGTGTGTGTTTTTGTACGTCGAATTCTTTTAAGTTAAAATTATTTCAATTGAAAGAAAAATTAGCATCTATTCAGCGGAAAATCGAACTAGTTTTTATTTTGAGAAACCACTCTTTCAAGTTTGCAACGTCGACGTTTTTTTGAACCAGAAAGAAAAATATCTTCGCCGACATGAGTTGCCACCAGTGGCGCTTCACCAGTAGGACGGTCGTTCGACGGGATACTGCGCGACCACTTGTGTATGTAGTATGTAATTTGCGCATAATGGTACGCGTACAGTGGATTTGACCGTTGCGTTGGTCATCGTTGGATTTACTGAACTTGATGTACTTGAACTTTGGGCACTATTTATACAAGTGCCTCTGACGGCAGGGCCAGAAGTACAAACACAGTGAGAAGAAACAAGTTGCAAGTGCCAAGAACACCGCGCGCACAAGATGCTTGCCGTCGCCATACACGCGAGCATGAAATTGTGAATACGTCCGACCGCAGTGATGCCTCACGCCAAACTCAATCTGCACAAGTTAATGGAATTGTTTTTCCACTCCGAACTGTTTTTCGTCGAACTAACTCTATTAAGTCAAAACTCTATCGAACGACGACTTAATGAAATTTCAAAGCGTTTGTTTCGACGCTAAACTTCGTTTACGTTGTTATTCTTGCATAGATATGAAGCGGTTCCATTAAACTGAACGAGGAACAAAAGAAATGTATGTGTATAGGTAAATTTCACTGTTCAGCAATAGATTTCATCGTCAATTTTTCCCGACCTCTGCACCGAGCACGCCCAATTTTTGACAACGGAATTACCGCAGCGATCCTGGTTGCCAAGGAATTGTTATATTGTCAGAGACCAGCCATTAGGTTTTTTTCTACTCACGGTACGTAGCTACGATCGACGGGATACGGCACTTCGGAGGGTTAATTAAAAATTGCTATTTGTAAGATTAATTATATTTTATTAGAAATCACACAAATGTACGCACATATGTATGTGTGCGTATATGTATACATATAAAAAATAACGTGTTAATGAAACTGTCCCAATTTATAACATAACCTCAAATTTTTCGAACTTTCTCTGTACATCAAAAATAATACAATTATCCACTGATGTTCTGGGATCTTCAAATGTCACAGAAAGGGAACAGCGAGTCCCGTGTAATTACATGGAAAATGTTTTTTGTTAACAAGTCATTAATTAAAAGAGTGGAAGCTGAATTCGCAATTACGGAGCATCTCAACAAGGAGATAAATGGTTCTGGCTTTCGTCGTAGCTGGATTCGAAGTGACTTGGGGCCTGGTAACTGATGGCAGCGATAATAGAGCCGAGTATAAATGACTTGATGAATAGTCATAGACAATTAGGGAGGCCGAGATAAGCCAGCAAACTATACGCCAGCAATTTTAGCCCGTTGATCCCGTTAGTGAGAGCGCGTTCGCCTCGGCGTATTTACATAACCTCGTGCGATCGAGTCATCGCAAACATCGTAATTACTAATACTTCCGTGGTTATACGAGTACCATGCGCGTTCTGTACAGCCAACGCGACGGAGACCTTACGATCGTGCCGAATCCCCTACGGGTATAAAAGCCTGGCAACTCGTTTATCGACATTTCCGAGTTTGACCAACAGTTTCGTTCGAATTGTCGTACCGGGAAGGAAAAGGAGCCGATTAAATCGGATTACCGACCCGGCAGAGGCGAAAGGACGAGGCCACCAGCAGCCCTTTTCCCAGAAGACCAGGACTTGACACCGTAAACGTGTCACAGGGGCCTCCTTCCCTATTTAGGAGAGCCGCCCGTTGAAATGCTTGTCACAACAATTTCGCTAAAAAAGCGCAACTCCTGCGGCACAATAACCCGGGACACTTGTAATTTCATTCCGTCGCATCTGTTGTCATTCTCACGTTACCGCCAGCAATGTTTCGGCTTTCCTCGTTACGTGCATAGGTGCACGGAGTAGAGACAGAGAGGGACACACACGACCGAGAGGTAGTCGCGTTGAAAAAAATATCAGACGCGCGTATTTCAAGCAACCCTTGCGCGAACGTTGTACAATACAGCAGGGCAGGTCCCCTGCAGCTGAGGGGTGCCATTCCTGTCGATACTGTGGTCGACGTATAAAAGGTCCGCTATGAAAGAAGAAGAGGAACAGAGGAGAAGAATGGGGGGCAGCAGGGTAGGTGTCCGAGAGTCGTCGAGGTAGTAGCATCATCTTTCTTGCACTTCTGACTCGTTCAAGTCTTTTTTCCAATGTTCTGATAAATATGCTTAACCGTGTTCGCGTACTTAAAAATGCATCTCAATAAAAGTACCAGCAGAACGTCGCAAATTCACACGATTTGTTTCCTATTTTTTCCTCGACCGCCTCCGGATCCGTGTCAAGGTAATTCAACTTGAACCACCGAGGCGTAAAAGTAAGAAAGAAATTGGAAAACAAGTCTGGTGAAACTTCCCCACAACACGATCCGTCGCCCTTGCCGAAGGTACCACCGATTCCGAAAGGGAAATCGTATTTATAATACTTACGCATTTCAAGCCTGACGTCCCGTGAAATCGCGTTACCGGGATTCGGAATATTAAATTCATCTCTGTCTTCCCAGGCTATCGCCTCGCGTTATCGTCTCTACAATCGAACCCTAAAATACGATCTCAACTGCCGCCCTGCGGAACAACACTGTCCGAATACGATTACCTATTTCTGTTCTCTGAAACGAAATTGGAGTCCACTGTATTTTAAAAGAGAAAAATTATATTGCAAATTTCTTTGGCTCGCGAAGCACAATGGTAAGCTTGTAAATAGCAAATCGAGTGTCAGTTACAAAGACTGCGGTTGACGCTGACAATTCCGAAATACAACGAAGGCGAGGCAAAAATTAATCAACCGAAAACCATAAATAACGATTCGCGGCGGCTCTGGCCTGCGCGCGGTCAGACAATGGATGACAAATTGCGCGAAAGCAAAACAAACTGAGGACTAGATTGAGCCTGGCCGGTCGATTCGGTGGCTTTGCCATTGTCATCAATATAGCTAGGGACATAATCTCTCTCTGGCGCGCGCGTCCAAGAAAAATGGACCTTTTCGCCGGTGTCCAGAATTCCTTTGAGCGGAATTCGTCCTTGCGAGATAAAACGTCGACCGTTGCTGCTGGTCCTCCAGCAATAACCTCGCGAAGGTGCGGTCGCATCGTTCACCGAGTGTTTTCCTTGAAGGAAGCTGCCGTGAACGAACTTGATCTCTGCGCTAGGTTATCAGAAGGTACATAAACATCAACAAGAGGCGGCACGCGGGTGTGCGGGGCAGTGCGCGGGGGTGGATGTTCCGAGGGGAGAGTCGCTTTGTGTAGAAGGGAAGATCGGATCGGGGCCGCGTTAAAAAAGAAGAAAGAATAGTCTTAAAAAGAGGACGGCATGGCAATCGTAAATGTTTAATATCGTGATTAAAGGCGCTGGCGCCTCTCATTATTATTTCAGTCTGGAGGACATTTCACCCAGTCTTCCACTCCCTCCTCCGCGTCACCGCGTTTCTTTTCAATTCTCACTTTCCTTCGTCGGCTTAAAAATCCTCCGTGAAAATTAGCCGCCTAAATATTTAAAGCTCCCCTTCCGCCTCCTCCTCCTTCTCCTCCTCCCCCCGCCCCACCTCCTCTCGACAACAGTGCTCGCAGAATCGCGGAAAAGAGGAAGAGAAGAGAGAGGGAGAGAGAGAGAGAGAGAGAGAGAGAGAGAGAGAGAGAAAGCGATAGGAAAAATAGAAAAGAGAAAACAGAGAAAAACAAGAAAAAGAGGCGCGAGTACAAAAACCGTCTGCGGGCCGCGTTATTGTCCCGGGCATGGAGACAGGCGTGATCTCTTCCATCTGATGGATTTCTGCTGCAGTCACCTCTAACCACCTTGCTCGTCACTTTCCGTTGCGCTTCGTGCCATTGGACACCAGACTGACTTTTTGTTTTAAATCCTTTTCCTCTCTCGTCCTCGGCATTCAGCTCGTTCCTGGTTGTTCCCTGGTACCCTCCGCCTCGACGAACAGTGCTGTGCGCGTTCCCGGGGCGGGTGCGAGCATCGAATTAACGCGTAATTTCTTCGAGAAGACTTATCACGCGAAGTGAAGCCTGACGTGACGGGAATAACACCCAGCCCCGGAGAAACGAATTTATGGAACGACGACGAGGCATTTCTCTATTGTCTACTCCCCCGTGGCAGACACCTCGCGCATCGAGTAGCTTGTCCGCCGTCGAGGGAGAACGGAACCGACCGGGTTCAATTGGACATTTAAATTCAGCCGGAAGTGTCGATGTTCCAACGCGAAAAGAAATCCAGCCAGCGTCACCCCGACACGACGCAAGGCGACGCGACGCTTGGACACTCCGCGTCCGCCAAAGGATATTCGTAAATAAAATTTTCGCGAGGGTGACAAAATGGTCATACGCTCCACTGCTGACCCTATCCGGGTCAAAACTCGATATCTATGCGACGAGATTCTTTTTTATGTTGTTTTCACGTAGTTACGCTGCTTTCGGGGACAGAATAACATAGATATGGGATTGCCGGACAGAATATTATAACGGTTCAATGACAGGGGATCCGAGACGTCTATGGTGTTTTTCCTTTGGAGTGAGAGCAACCCAACTGCTTTAGCCGGCTCTATTAGATTTCAAAGTGTATCCCCAATTCGCAAACCGAACTCGATGCCTTTGACCTCTAATTTTCTCGAAATTCCTCTTCAAAGCTGAACATTCCGCTAAAATATCTCTAGAAATGAGGTTAAATTCAATATGTACTCTCGAATCCGAATTAATTTCGTGGGTTTCGAATACTACCCGGATGCAGTAATGTTCTATAGCAATTTTATCTAACTGAAATGTATGCAATTCGTGGGTTTCGAAAATGTATAAGCAAACGCTTTACGAATGGAAGTCACTAAAATTTCGAAATCGGTGTATTCTACAGGTTTCAAGAGATACACTCTATTGTTAATGCACTCCATTGTTAACGCACTCTTCTTTTTCACGGGTGACACGCAATGGCTAATGTGTAATTTGAAACTGTACGAATAGTAGTTAAAACTGTAATCAGTTTGGTCTTGGGCTCTTGAACCGCTATAGGGAAATTATGTCAGTTTTGAGAACGTTTCAGAGTTGACGGAGGCATCCATAATATCATTTAATAGAGTCGAATCGAATCGACTTCCAAAAATATTTTTTTGAAATATTAAAGATGTCCGTACTATATCGATGGAAATTTTTTAATTATCTTAAAATCGTTATTGTGAGAATACGGCATTTTTTAGTTATGTCACTATTCTTGTCGGGGTTCGATATATGATATGTAGTAGTCCGAGCCTACGTTATTGTGTTGTACGAACGATGAAGATCGCAGCATTTTTTTGTTTTCCAAGATGCATCGTGCGCGAATGCCAAAGAGCGTTTTACGTAACGCGATCGGGCGCGTTGGCTGACTTTGCATAGGAAATAATAAGAGTTTTCTTGTCGCGGGAACAATGGAAAAGAACGCGCGACGGTGAACCGTATCTTTTTTCACGATCGACTATCTTTCCCTCGGTCCGTGGCGACTGCAACATTAAACGGTCACGTTTACCTCCGATCAATCAAGGTCTTTATCCACAACGGCGCGTTTTTTGCAGCGCAGCAGCGTACAACTCATCGGCGTTCTATTACGTTAGGCCTGAGCTATGCCCCGGCCTACTGCGTCGTTTCCATCGTCGATGATTAATTCTCTCTCTCTCTTCGACCGCGACGGTGCGCGCATACCCTGCAGGGAGAAAGAACGAGCGCTGGGAGAGAGAAAAAAAGGAGCCTGTCACAGGATATTTCGCGCGATTATTCTCTCCGCGTTTTCGTTGCGAATAGAAACCGAGGTGTGTGTCTTTCTGGCCGCGCGATGAGCACGGCAATTCAAATGATACCATCTTTCTCCCAGCCGACGACGACAACCTCGGGGCCGCTTTCCACTCCGATATACGGAACTTTTGCATATGACGAATCGGGGACTATTACCATTCAATCTCTCTGCTTGGCTTCGTTTGCATCCTATCATCTCCGCTGTGTGTTTCGTTTTCCATATACGGTCATGGCTATCGTTCAACAAAGTTGTGCTTCGTCGACTTTTATCGTAGTCCTCCCTTCTTTTCTCCCCCTCCAGGTTCTCTTTCTTTTCCATGTTTCTATAAACCGCTGTTTCGGGATACGGTGATGTGTCGATATTGCGGTCATCGATCGCAATGCACAGTACTCGCGCTTTTACATAGAAACCATAGCTCCGCATACCATCTGAATTGCGTATGATAAAATTTAATTCTTATTTGGAATAGGAGATAAGTGTTGGAAAACAGAAAAACTGCGTTACCGATCAAACGCGACATCTTCGCTAGAGGTAAGCAATCATGTATCTAATGAGATGTACGTGAGGAAAGCTTAACCTCACTCTGTATACAACCTCGCGGGCGAGAAGTCGTCTGTGTTTATAACCAGTGTGTCGTTCAGAATATACATATATAGACCACCAAAGAAGATTATATTCACTGTGCCTGACCTAAATTACAACAATAAGTAATCGTTTGAAATTATGAATTATTTCAAGCAGTCCAGTGTTCTCCGATTTGGATGAAATTTAAATATGTTATAGATTTCGAATCCAACGAAGTGCAGCATTATGTCTTTGAAAGTCAGCAAAGATCATTTATGACAAAAAAAGGCGAAATAAACTTGCATTTACAGAAAGTGTTCAAAGTGATTGCTATTGGTATCTGTTGGATTATTAGCAACTTATTAGCAACTGCCAAAGAGCAAGAATGAATTTCGTTGTTCATGAGAAACACTGCAGTTTCTCACTCGTATAATAACAGACCAGATGTCATCGGACCCATAGGCCTGGTATTTGTCGTACCCAAGGGCCAGGGCAATAAACGATGCAGCCTTGGGGTTTTCCTTATTTCAAGTGGGCGACTGATTTTCTCTTTCGCCCCTACTACCTGCTACGTTCTTTTTCTTCACTTCGAGTCCGCTTGCCGAACTGTTAACATCGGCCTTCCGCGCTGTTTAATAAAACAATTGTGTCAATGCAATGCTGCAATCTTATTATCACGGATTGAGTAGTATTATATTTCCTATCACTTCAGCATTTGTCGAATCAATAATTGAGAACGTTGAGGATATCTTTCTGTGTATTTTTACTAAACCTGGCATTGACAAATAGACACTTCAGGACGATATCGTGGGACATCAATGATAAGAATGGTAAGATTAATATCATAGAATCAAGCGATTGTAAAGAATATATTTTTTCTTCAGCAACTCTTTGCGTTGATTAACAACGATATTACAGTAACATGGAAAACAAAAAGAAAATAAAAAAACTTGGAGATGCCGGGGATCGAACCCGGGGCCTTTCACATGCAAAGCGAACGCTCTACCACTGAGCTACATCCCCGTTTTTTGATGGACGATTATAGATTGACATCTCTCCTCGTCCCGCTATTATTGATTTTTTTCACATTTCTTGTTTATATCGATCAAAATGAGAAACATTTAACTTAACATAGTTGAGATTCAGTATGGAAGTAATTTAAAATCCTATTTAGAACAATGTATGACTCTACATCAGGGCACTAGATCTCGATCGATTACAATCCTCTTATTTGATTAATTAAAAATATATTATAAAGAATATCATTTTATTTTATCGATGTCAAGGTACTCTGACCAACTATATGCATACTGGTTTTGCCTAATATTCTTTTGTATGTTTGGCTTTCACGTAATTTGTGCTACGGCAACATCTTATTTCTTGGTTTCTGTTGGGACATAATTTATTTATGACGACACCAGTTTACAATTATTTTTACCAAATATCCTTGAGGGTCCTATGGTGTAATGGTTAGCACTCTGGACTCTGAATCCAGCGATCCGAGTTCAAATCTCGGTGGGACCTTGTATTTTTGAACTTTGTTAAACAACATTTTAGTCGGATCTTCGAATGCAAACCGCCACTTCGCTATTTTTTGACACCCACTTCATTAAAAAGATAGTACACAATGTCGAATACTTTTGCATAAACAGTAAAATAAATGGCAAAAGATACATAAATTTATATTTAATACAATGCTATACCTCTTAAAATGTTAGTGACACTTATGCACTTTTGATTCTACACATATATATCAAACATTGCATATTCTGTTTATATTAAATTGAATTACAAGCATTGCAGTCATTTAACACGTCTTTATTCTACTTTACAAAAGTTAAACAACATTATTAAATGATTATCATTTCTATCTATACGTATAATAGACATCATCTCTTGTACAGAATATCGATGTTTACTCGTAAACAAAAAGTATCAGAATATCGATATTTCAAAGGTGTAAATAATTTTTTAATTTACAATACTTACGTCTAAGTTGCTAAAAGCTTTGTAGAAAACAAATTGTGAAAGAAAAGTAGAAAAAAAAATTTGACAGCGGTGGGATTCGAACCCACGCCCTTACGGACTGGTGCCTAAAACCAGCGCCTTAGACCGCTCGGCCACGCTGCCTTCGGCTATCTGTTTCTCTAATTCCGTATATAACCGTGCTGTTACCACACATATCGTGGATCGTTATTTCATTCACTGATCATGCGTATATGACGCACGGCATTGTATTCGAATCGTACATATTACTCTCTCTCCTACACGAATATTGCAGTTTTTCTTATTTTTCACCGACTTCTATAACAAATACTCATATGAAATTATCAAATTCGAAGCTTGTCATTAACTTATTTACTAAACCTTAAATACAAAATAAGTATTTTACGCATCTACTCGCGCACTAGTTACGCAATGAACCAAGAATCGCTTTTCATTGAACACGACAGAATCATTGTTGCCATTAAATGCGCAGAAATTGGCACGGGAGGACAGAAAAATGTTTACGATCGCGAGTTTGTTGCTCGTTCTACTGCGTTTAAGATGCACTATTCAAATAATACCTATTATACAGGGTGTTTCCTACTATGTATATAACATTTTTTTCGTATTTTCACTTGTAGATCATGCTCGTACAATCTTGCCGGAAAAGTAGGAAACACCCTGTAGATCTGGATTATGGAGGTGGGGATTTACTAGCGACTACGGTACACGCAACGACAGTGCGTACATCATTATGATCTTGGATCTCTTCCCTTCTTTACTTTCCCCTGCCGCGCCGCGCCGGTAGTGACGTGTCGCGCGATAGCATCTCAATATAAAAATTCATGCTCATAACTCGACTCTCCGGCAGTGTCTTCTTGTTTCCAGTCTTTTTTTCTTCTTCCCTTATCACGTCACCCAAGGGACAAGCGTAAAACTGACGTTCCAAAGAGGGAAAGAGAGGAGAGACGGACGGCCGACCGCGCCGAAGTAGCTGCAGACAGATCGATAAATTCGCGTGAATATTCGCGTAGCTGATAAGCCAGCGAGATAAGCCGAAATCGGTCTTGCGAGTGAAGATCCCCTCGTTACGGGCCGGAGCGATACGGCGCGGTTCGGCGCGGCGACGCGACGGTAGAAAATAGAAGATAAATCTGACTGTTTCGTATTCCTTGCGCCTGTGTTTTATAACCTCGCCTCCGCTTGCATTCAATATTTCCCGCTGTTACTTCCTTCTTTCCCTCATGTTCCTCGATTTTTGTTATCGCGTTCATCGACCGGTCTGATTGCGCCGTGTTTTATCGCCATCGTCCATCACATTTCGTGGCTTCGAGTAGCGCGTCGCGTCGCGACGACATTCGCGCGCTCGCCTGGGCCACGTCGCGTCGCGTCGTCGTCGTCATCATCCCCCGAACGATATCGCTTTTACTTGGCGAACCATCAGAACTCGAGTATGCTACCTGTTTAGCATCGCGTTTAGCAGAATCACGCCGCCACTTTAGCCTAATACTCGTGGCTGTCGCCCGTAAATGATGGATCGTTAGCGACGGCCATGGCTCTGCGTATAGATGATCTCGATGACTTGCACCGACTGAATTACGTCCCGCATGTCGCATATTACAGAGAAAATCCTCGCGTGTATATCAGCCCGCAGCGTGCATGTATGCATGTGTGTGCGCGGAGGGAGGCGTGCGCCCATGGATTCCCATGAAATAAACTGCTGGAAGCCAATTGAGGATGATAAATCTATTATTTTCAACGAATCATCCGCCTGCTGGCGAAGGGAAGCACAGGATGATACGCCACCGCGAGCACAGCACGGCCCGGCCCGGCCCGACTCGTGGTCAGGTGTTCGTTTCGTGACTTCCAGTTCGGGTGCCAGGGCAACGCGGAGTCATCTAGAATATGCAATTAACCGGATGATACGATTTCTTCACGGTCACGCGTTAAACGATCGCGTACCCGCCCCAATTGGAACGGCTTAATAGCTCTTGGAAGCAGCAGAAAAATTGAAATGATCACCGAGCGACCCAACATTTTCACTGCAACTTGGCGAATTAATGACAAAAGGTTGATTGGCGCTGACGGGTTCGATCCGGAGCTAATCAGAGAGGGCTCGACCGTATAAAACGCGCTCCTCGGAGTGCTTGATTGTCGAAATGCCCGTAGGGGTATTCAGTGTTTTCGGGACACCGTGCGTACCAAGCCGACACAATGTGCCGCCCATTAACGAAACGCACGATGAGTCCTATCGAACATCGATCATTATGAGGCCACAGGCTTCGCCGGGTATTCCGGTAACGGTCTATCGCCGCAATAATCGTCAGCATGCGCAATAATCATGTCGTTTAATGACAATTGATGAGGACCTGGGAAATGCGTCGCGCTTTAACATCGGTACTGGTGTGTCTACGCTTAGCGGGCTATATCCGCGACTTGCGGGCAACAACGTAACCAACTTGGATGACGACTGTGGGTTTGGGTTATCTGTGTGTGTGGTCGCGCGTGCCTTCCATAGCGATAGGCGGAAACAGTACGCCGGTCGACCAAAACAGTACGCCGCGCCGCGCCGCGCCCCGCTGGTAGGCCCAACGATTTTATTGTTGACGCTCGGATGTGCCATTACGCGCGATCAGTCAATATTTTCTCGCAAATGACCTCCGTTCCGATGCCGATTTGCGCCGCCGGTAAACTCGGGTTTGGACAGGTGAAACAAGCAGGCCGTGGCGGCACACCACGCCGCGCCGCCGCATGCGAATTCAGGTAACGGACCGCGTTTCCCGAAACGCGATGTTACAACGGCAATATTTTCACGTAACTGACCTCGGGCGATCCCGGATGTGCGTTGATGAAGTGTCTATATGCACTTCGTTGCATCGGTTCCGGTGCGGCCCATGCCTCGCTTCGCTCCGCCTCGGGTAACCTGTGGAAACACAACGTTACACACGCTCAAATATTTGCGCCTTCCGAATCGAATTACACCGTTTCTGTTTATCTCTCTGGCGAGAATACCCCGTTCTTTCCCCGGGCACACTAATTAAAACGTGCATATCGAAATGAGGCCGAAGTTCGATCTACTCTGGCGATGTCGTGTATAATTAACTAGAAAGATAGGTTCCACAGAGGAATTTTGAACGACGTGTTTTTCCCGAACGAATTTTCCCGGGACGCGATGCGAGCCAAGCGAATTTTATATCGATAAGTGCTGCTGATTTTTTATTAACGCTGGAACTGTCGACCATCGAAAGTAACAAGTTTGTATTATCTAGTTATAAGTTAGTAGTATACTAGCGTTCATGTGTAGCATTGATATTTTGTGAGCGGTTCGGTTCGTTCGCTAAAATTTCCGGGGTGTATGCAGCCCGAACGACGAATCGCGAGTCTGAAAAAGTTCTCGATTACCGGTGGGATTATCGATCGATTTGTGTCGAGCAATTTGTACTCTACGCACACGCCGAAACCCCGCGCGCCCACTGTAGATAGGATATTTTGCAGTCGAGTTGCTGGCTGCTCGAGACCAGACATCGAAAGCAGCGTATAGGGCACCGAGGCAGCTAGCGAGAGAACGATGCGGTAATTGAGAGTAATTTAGCCAGGCCAATTTGTGCGGAAATTTCAAACCAAAAAATTTTGTCCCGGCGAACCCTCTCGACCGAGCTCGCGCACCCACCGTCCCACCGTGCATCCGTCCCCTCTCCGCTTCGCTCTTATCTCTTGCCAATCCCTCGCGAAACTCGCACTCACCTGCATCATCGGGCAAACCTCGTTTCCCGGTGTAATTCTATTTTCACGCAGCCCCGACGATCGTATGACTCGATTTTTCCACAATTTCAAGGGCATGGGAGGGAGCGGGGAATTTCAATTAAATTACTCGGCCTGTCTGTATTTCTCCTTCGTACGTATCCATGGGTGGTGGGAAAAAATAACACGCGCCCGATTACGCCACATCCATCGGACGCGAGCAGTGACAAAGTTTTCGTCGTTTGCTTTTAATGGCCACGTCCTTTCGGCTCTGGCGCTCTCGCGAGATTGCCGATGATTAATCAGCCCCGGCAGCCCCATTTTTAGGCGTGGAGCACGCGACGACGATTACCCCTAAGCGAGACACCGCTACCATTTACCTCTTTCTGCTCTGTTTTTAATCCGCACGAGCAAACGCTCGAAACACACCGCGTCGATTGCCGGTCGATGACTTCCGCCAAACGAATTCCTACGGTCGAGCGAGCGAAATTAATTTAAACGAATGCTATTAGTTTCTTCCACGCTTTTACACGTGTAACGAGCGCGATGACAGTGATAAAGTCGATCATATAACTCAACAGGAACAAAGAGATTAAACGCTATGATATGAGGTTGATATAAGTCAAGCTCTAGAGCTCGATTTATTAAACAATGTGGTAAACTTGTCGGTGTGCTACCTCCTCTCCCATTTCAATGACCTTGACATGTGTTGTCAACCTAAACTAGAAGGTGTTACGTACGATACACGAGGATGCGTCCGGTTACAGTATTATTATCATATCTCTATATTGTTGTATTGTTTAACCAAAATACAATGTTAACCATTCAACATTCGCAGCGGAGCTCTTGAAAACCAGAAAGTTTATTCAGGGAAAGAAAATTGACTGAGAAAATTGAAACGAAGTGTAGAGGGATGTAGACGTTAGTCACAGCAATAGTTTATCGGAGAGCAATAAATAATATAATAATACTGGAGAAGTTCTGGAATTGTGGAGATTCGACCGATCGCAAGTTTCCCCTGCGAGATACATAGCAGTGGTGAGGTCGCGACGGTGGAGATGACCGCATGCAAACAAAATGGCGAGGTTTTACCTGGTGCAAGGGAGCGCAAGGGTGGTGTAGAGCACGGCGAAGGTTCTCGGCGCGGGTTGACGCCGTGGGAATCCCCGGAGAATTGACGCATGACGTAATGCCGAAGGAACGGCGGGCAACCCTCCTCTCTCTCTCTCTCTCCCTCTCCCTGTCCTTCCACTCGGAACCCTCCGACGCAACCCCTTGCTCGCCACCTCCACAGCGTCCTCTAACACAACGCCGATGTACGACCGAGGACAATGGTGCTCGCCGGTAGCAACCGGAGGGCTCTGATTTTCTCCCTCGGTGCATCAGCGATAAATGCATTTAGCTTGAGTACTGCATAGCTTGCGTCCAGAGAGATCTTTCAGCCTCGCCACGCGGTTTTTTTAACCAGCAGAGAGAACGCCGCCGCGGCGCTCGCCTGGGTTCCTACGCGTCCCGCGTAGCACTCGGATGCAGTTTCAGCGCTAAGTGAATTATAAACGTGAACGCGGCACGGGAACTGTGTTATTCCGCTGCAGTTAACACGATTCTGCAGTTATGTGCAATTTTTTGTTTTCAATCCATCCGTCCGTCTCTGAGACGGGTGAACAGGAGGAGAAGCGGACAGGCATGCGAGCAAACCAGCAAGCAACCAGCAAACCAGCAACCCCTTCGAGGCGTGTTACGCACGCTCGATCGGCGCTCATTCTCTGTTCCTCTTCTCCCTCCGTTCTTGTCTTCACCCCCCCCCCCCTCTGTCACTCCACGCTTTCCAATGCCGTTGCCGCGCGAGTTCCTGGCACTTCGTCGTTGTTTTGTACTCTGAAATAAAAGCAGACCGGGCCTCCTGGAGGAATTGTTCTCGTTATTTAATTTTTTTCGGGGTTACACTACTATATCGTTTGCCTTTTGTTGTGACTTTGTGATCGAGAATTGTTCGACTATGTTGGTTCCTCTCTATATTTGTTAACACACAGTGGAACCTCGTGTGGTCCGTTTTTTTACTCTACGACCTTGAGATGTTCACCTTAAGGTTCGGTGAAATTTGATATTTCTAGAAAACGCGTGGAAATAGATTGAAGTAACAGGAAGCTGCGGGACATACATACATACATATATGTATATAATCATCGAATCCCCACGAGCGTATGCGTCCGTTTGGTTGCAGCAATCAGAACCTTTTTCCCTTTTTTTAGAAACCCTGCAAGTGTCGTCCGTCGACCGAACGGATATTTTACGTTTCGCGAAGCCAGAAAATCGCTTGGAATTCGCAAAGATTTTATTAAGGTTTCCGTAGTTAATTTTCCAACAATGTATGCCGATTCTATTCGCGTCGAAGCTTCTTACTGCACTGGACCATGCCGTGTACCGGGAGAACCTGCCGCGTTGACAGAGGCATTCTTAGGATTTCGGGAAACTACCGAAGTCCGACAGGAAAATTCGCGAGATTCGCTGGCAAATTTTAATTATACGCTCACTAGGGTTCCTCTCTGTAATGAAAACGGCGAGCACAAAGGGACCAGGGAATTCCTGTGAAAGCTGAGGGTATTTTTGAAGTGGATAAATAATTGGCGTTTTCAGGATCATGGTGGTTTAAGTCACACACATGGTATTTCGAGTAAAATAATGTTTTGCGATTTTTGTTATAAAAAAAACTCCATATAAAAGTAAATATAGAATATATAATATAATAAACTATAAATGTCTGTATGTGAAAATTAAAGCACGGATCAGAGTTTTATACAGAATTTTACACGCTTGGGTAATTGTGGTGCTCGAGAGTCGATGATGTAGAATCGGCTACCCCCATCCGACCGTGAGAGGGAAATACGAGCTCGCCTTACTTGCCAATCTATTTCTAAGAGCCGCGCCTCTTTTGTTTTCTTCAACTATTTTATTGCTGACCAAAAGAAGTCTGGGCCACGAATTATTACTATCATCTTCTTTTTCCAATGTATTATTTTTATTATTTAGTTAGTAACAGTTTATAAGATTATATTTAGTTAAATTGTACAACTTTTAAAAACGAATAACTTTTTCATATAACACGATATTAGAGTGACATATATATGGAAAACACAAAATAAATCAAAAAAAGTTTGGAGATGCCGGGGATCGAACCCGGGGCCTTTCACATGCAAAGCGAACGCTCTACCACTGAGCTACATCCCCACGACGAGTTCTCTCCGATTTTATAGCGTACTATAGTGACTGCCACCATGAGAGAACGCAAACAATATCATTAACATTTACTTAGTTATAAATTTGTTAAATTCATTAGAATCGTACCAAAGATATTTTCAATGCATATCTGTGTTTAAATTACGCACGTTAAACGAAGCTAAAGAAAATAGCTTGTCGTTTTTTAGAAAAATGATCTGCTGATATTTGGTTTCGCGTATCGTTACACAACCGCATATCACAACCTGTTACACGAAGTATGTAAGGGTAGAAGGAAAATCGATAATCATTTATCACAGTTGCAAAGCATTATTGCTATGCATTCGTGTGGGATTGAGTTCGTGCTGAAGTATTACGAGGGTGGCTAAAACTGGCCCCCCCGTTGCGTGACTTATGCAGTGCATGCTTCTAATGAAGATCTATCGTCCTGTGTATCGCCACCTTTATTTGTTACACCAGCGGCGGGTTGCTGTTTTCGCGTCGCCGTGTATATGTATAGAAAAGTGTCTCACCGACAAATCATAATTGAATAATTTTTACTCAAGTAACTTCTACTTCTTTTGTCGATAATTAATCCTCTGTATGATATGTTGGGGTCATTCGTGACGCGCCGCGGTAGCGGTGAGGATAAGCTCGAGAGACCGTTCATTTGCACAGTTTTATTCCGATATAAGACGACGCTGTATTTCAACATCAGGAAATCGCAATCCCTTCTTTTTCTTTTTTGAAGTTATAATTAATTCTTTTTTTTCTTTTCTTTTCTATTTCATTTATTACACAAATAAATATAACAGAACTGCTTCGAAAGATGCCAACTCAATAATTTGTCTCAATAATGTCATCGTGCAAGCACGAAGTTTTGAAATGAATTTGAATTGAAGTTGCGCAACACACACACACACACAGTGGCGAAAGCAAAATGGCAGTAGAAACATCCACGACATTTTTCTATGTATATCTCTTTACCATGTCTTAAACAAGTGTTGCGGGAGCATGTAGAACAAGTACGAGTGAAAGTAGCCATTCTCTCTGCTTTCTATGAATCGAGATGTGTACGCGTACGATACTGAATACTGTATTATAATAAATGACGGTAATTTCACGCAGGAAATAGTAGAAGGAGGAAGTCTTATGCAGGGTCCACTCTGGGTAGAACTGCTCACGAGCTGTTCGCTATTCGCTGTTCTCTAAGCTAAAGTATCCACAATCGGCGAACAGCAGTGTGGACCCAGCATTACGATCGCTTGAGACCTAATCGTTTTATCGGTGGAAGTAACTGGGTGCTTGCGACAATTCATTCCGTATCGATACATCCTTAATGGCGTCTGTAACAGTGTTGCTAAACCAGTCTGCAACCGGGAATTGCCTCAAACGATTGTTGGACGCCATAATGTGATTGTATTATACCATTTTTTTAAACTGAAAGTCGTACGCATTGGAAGTAACTGCAATCGTTGTGTCCCTAGATATTGATATCTTAACTATGTTTGCGGTACTGTATAAAATCGAATTTGTTTAGACAGCGGGTTTATAAAATAATGGAATTGATCGATCATCGATGTCTGGTCAACAATATTCCCCCCGTTAGGGTCAATATTTATTGATAAGAGCAGCGTGCAATTCGATATGCCTCTTTTAAATTTTCTGTGCGCCTAAAAACTTGATAAATCGTAACCCGATACGCGGTAATGCGATATTTTAGAGGCAGAGAACTAAGAACGGGCATTCTTATCATCCAAATCCGAGAATCTCCCTCCTTGGGAGTTCAAAGGCAAACAGTAACGTGAGAATGATAGGGCAGTGTTTTAAAACAATCTGCTCGGGCCCATCCGTAACCTGCTTCATTTTAAGAACGTGCACTTCTGTGCGTTTAATTATGTATAACCTAACAAATACTTCGTATTCCAAGGAAATTTTTTATATGTACGGAAACATTCGTAAAAAATAATACATCTTGGAAGCCGTGTGCTCCGATGTATCTATTACAAAGAAGGTAAACACGCCTGCCACCGTTGTTTATACACGAAAGATTCGAGGAAGAATGATTATTTTAAAGCATCCAGCTCGAAAGTTAATCCTTCGGCCGTGCGAACCCTTTCACCCCACAAAAACCCCTTTGTTCGTAGAATTACCGGCAAAGCGCCTTCACCGGTCTCCTTCCCCGCATCCATCGTCTTCCGTGTAACGCGAAGCAATATTAGCCTCGAAGTCTTAATCCTCACTTTTCCAAGTCATTGCCTGCCGCCCCCAACAGACTTTCTCGACATACTTCGCATCCTTTGAGACTAACAATTAGCGATATTAATCCCCGAAGCCTGAAGAGCGCCTCGCAAAAGCACACGTCCTATTATATTTTAACACCCAACGGCGAACCTGCCGTAAACATTCTTTTAATGCCACCGCTCGGCGGGATGGAGATATACGAGGCTGGGGCCGGAAGAAAGGAGAGACGGCCGTTTCCAATTAACAGGCCTAATTACCAGAAAACGGCCGACCCCGAGGAATCGCAGTAACCCACCCCCGCCAAGAACAGCCAGTTCGTGCATATTTTATTCTTAGTATCCTTAAAGCGGCGGACGAACGAAAGAAATAATCCTGAGATAACCAGCGCCTGTTTACACGAGAGTAACCTGCAGTAGCGGCGTAGCGACGGGTAAAGAGGCTCTTTGTGCGTACTGGTTCGAGAAAAGTTCTCTGTAAATACAGTCCGTCTTCGAGTTTCCATCCGGTATCAGCGCGGCCCGCTCGTCTCTTTGCACACGGAAGATAAAGGCGAGGGAAATCGGGAAGATAAGGCCGCGCTTATCTGCCGCGAGCATCGACACTGACTCACGCGTCGCCCGCGTGTCTATTCAACGTGACGAGATTTACTTAATCCTTCGCCGATAGAAACGGGACGTGTTCCGCCAGTGCGGACTGCCGGTAAAAATAAACACATGCGAATATACATATAATCGCGCGAACTCGGTGACAAGCGAAACAGCTCTCGTGAACAGAATCGCGATCGTATAGCGCCGTAGAAGCGGAAGGTAGAGTGGGGACGCAAGTCTTAATCTGGCGACTCTGTTCGTGAAAACGATAAGGAACATTCCGGCCGTATAGAGACGTGACATCCGATTTCGCGATTGGACGTGCCGTATGCAAAGCAGAAGTCCTGCAACACTTCCTCTTTTATACGATTCGTCGCCGTAGCGATATAAACGCGAGCGAACGACGCGACGCGACGCGTCACATAAAGACCACCCGCCGAGGCGAGCGTCGGCAGCCGTTTCGCCGCAATTACGTAGCCCTTATCGACTCCTTATCGGCGGCGTTAAGTCAACCCGACGTTAATCCATTCGTCAATACGTCGTGCTGGTAATCTGCCGATAACAAATGGCCGCGCCATGAATAATCGGTGATCCGCTAAAATTGTCGAGCCGTTCTGCGTTTGGTTTTATCGTTGCGGATCCCAGCTGCGATGATTGCGTAAACGCCACTGATTATGTCGCGCGTGGACTGATGACTGCCTCTGCATCCGCTATTCGTGCTATAATGTCGGTTTCGTGGTTCAACGGTAATTCTCGCGGAAGAGCTTCGTATAGCAATATCAGTGTTACCCTTCTATACTAGACTTTCCTGTTTCCCGAAAATGTTTTCGGTTCACCGAAATCACTGAACGTCAAGGAATGCGACTGCCAACGCGGAATTCTATCGCAGCTGTACCTGGAAACCTAGTTCTAGTTCTCTGACGGAAGTCCCTGCGTAACCCCTTCGGAGCTTGAATTTCCTTCTAAGTACTGAACTCCGAAACCGGATCGTTAGCAACAGTTCATTGGTAGATGGGTTGGTGTAATTCCATCGTTAACACAATTACGAATGCGTGTGGATATTAAATGGACTCGTAGCCGGAAACTCGATTTGACTCTTGTTTGTCGCAGCTGATGCAAATAATTTTTATTTTGCACAAAGATCCACAGTCTAATTATAATACACTTATTGGTATATGCAACACGCGTGTGAGATAGAGTATCTGATTCGTTTATACATATACAATATACACTTACACGTGTATCATGATTTATTCTTCAGGGATTTAAGTTCTCCTATATCTCATTAACTCCGTCATTTTAATTGGTAATTAGTTCATATTATCTCAAAAATCTGAGACGCGTAATATCCAATTCATTCGCGTTACCAGCACACACCGTCACCGCACACAAAGAGTGCAATAAAAATTCGGTGCTTGAGGTTCTACGACTAATTTCGACACGACTAATTAAACTAACGCGGCGCAACGAGAAGTAAATGGCAAGAAATTCGGCATGCTCATCATCGGTGACATTACACGCGAACAGATAAATACGGCCCCTGGAGTTTCCACCCTTCGGTCGAAACTCTTTCACTGACTCTTTCTCTGCGTCCTCGCCTCAACCCTAAATTTCATTGGCAGAATCCGTTTCCGCCGCGTGGCTGCTTGTAAAATCAGCACATCCGGGTGTCAAAGCGATGTCACCCGAACGGGTGGTAGCTGGGTACGCATCAGTTTTAAATTCGATCAATGGGTGATACCAAGCGTGAAACACTTTTAGGGTTGAAACTTTAAAGGCCAGCTCGCGAAAGAGCGAATCGCAGTTACAACCGTGAAACTGGGGAAAAGGGGTGGGAGTGGGGGGTGGTGGCGGCGTGGCCCCGTTGTGGGAACTTGACGTCGAGTGCAGCCGGAACCGAAAGGATATTCATTTCGAACCCCTCGCACGTTCCAATATCCTTCTTTCTACTGTACCGCCGCGCTGCTCGGTTAACGGAAAACCTTCGCGGCGAGAACGATCCACAGTGTGCAAAAATGCCCAAAAGCTGGTCAAAGTATAATTATTCGAAGTCAGAAATGCTGTTCGTTTGTCATCGATTTTTAATTAAACTTTTTCTGGCCAATCTGGAGCGAAAATAAGAACACAATGACAGTCATGTGTTAACATGAGTATTTGCCATACCTTCTTAGTAAATTGAGTCGAGTGAAACGCATTGTCGTTCTTTAATTTCGCATATTACATATTCGCAATGGAAAAATGATGAAACCAGCCGTACGGTGATAAGGGATTGTAATTGCACGCGTCAACGAAGCTGATACGCGAACGCCGAGTGACAAACGATGCGATTCGGCGTGAAACGCAGCGTTATAAAAACATTACGCGCGCTGTGACATTTTTCACGCGTCCATTACCGTAGCGCGGGTACTGCTGGTCAATCGTGCGGCCTCGCGCGACCCAAAATTTACCAAATTCCCGAGGTGGCACGCGGGGTTGACAGGGTGATTTTGTAATGCAAACAAAAATGACGGCGGGCGGTGCCAGTGCATTACGGTTACAAGAGACTGTCTCCTGGCAACGGCTCCGCGTCGGTGTAATTCATTTTGGGGAACGCGTATGCAACCCTCTATTGCAGTCACCCCCGCGCGCAATGCACTCCTGCCACTCTTCGCTCCTCGCCGATGCACACAAACGATAGATGCACCCAGCTGACCGAAGCGATGGACGGACGGAATCGCAGTGATCTGATTTTAAACCAATCAACGGCGGTTTCGCGCTCAATTTACAATCAGACCCGATTCGACTCATTCGTTATATACGACGTCCAACTGCAAGCGCCCCTAATGAAAATATTTTAATCGATTGCCGTACAATTGCCAAGTTCATTCCTCCCGTCGGAAATTCGACCAAGGAGGGCTCGATAGATTTATAAGCGGACAAAGGGCCCCGCGATATTCGATTAAAGTCCACAAAGACAACAAAGTGCATTTCAATTTAAATGGTAAACGATGGAGAACGTAATTATACCGTATCTCCGTTCACCTGTGCCGTTGCTATTCGCCCGTTGCAGCGTTAACGAAAAAAAGGAAAAATATTCAATTTATATGGCGCTGTCATATTTTCGTGACGACCGGAAAACTCGATGGATACTTAACAGTGAAAATATGATAATTGATCGAACGACGCATCCGGAAGGAAGATCACTATTTATTTTCATGAATCCGTCGCGGCGTATAATGGCATTAATACAGAGGATAATTTACGAGCGACGACACCTGCGCGCAATAAAGTAAATCTAGCTTTTCATTTCATTGTTCCGCGCGGTCCTCCCCTCGTGCTCACCGCTTCGAACACACACACCACATTAGTCGACAATAAAAGCACGATCGACGATACACCGGTGAACGATCGCATACATGAATTTTTAATAAATCCTTCGGGGCTCTATTAGAGACAAATTGTGCCGAAACCTTTCGCCGCCGCAACAGCGTATAAATTAACCGTAATCTCGTTCGGTCGCAACAAATCATACAATCCATTGCTCCGCGAACCAGCAAGACGAAACGGCAAGTCGAACATAAGCAGAAGTTGAAACGTCATCGATTCAAATTACAAATTCTCTTCTGTGAATCTAAATATAAATGCGCGACGGGTTTTAATCTTTAAATGAATTGATTACTATATATACAGTCGGTGTACAAAGTACTCGTACACCTTTTAAGAACGAATAAATTTTTCAAAATTGGACTTAGCAGCTTGAGATTTTTTGAGACGTTAGAAGGGTTAGTTTACTAGCTAATGTGTAAATAATTTTTTGTAATTGTTATTGGTCGCAATTACGAAGGGAACAGTAAAATTTCAAACATGTATTTTGTAAGACTAAGTATATAGAACGGTACTGTATATACAAAAATTATCTTTTCTTTCTCTCGTTCTTTTCACGCCACGATTTCAATGCAAGCGGTATGGGCCCGCGTACCTGTGTGTGTGGCATTTAGTTTTTTTTTGTTTGTTTCCATGAGAACGACCGATTAGGTAAATAAACACGCGGCAAATTCTTCGTCTACGACACTGCCAGTCTAACTAAGTATGTTCATGAAGTAGAGACGTGCCTTCCTTGTTCGCGAATAATAATAAAGTGAAATTAAAGTAAAATATATTGTGAGTGTTTATGTGGAATGCTCTAAACCAATACTGCGACATCGTGGAAACGAGACATCTCGTCCATTGTAGTGAAAGGGTTAAGAATTATCTGGCGTTACTACCTAAGCTGCAGGTATGAAGTGGCCCTTCTTGCTGCTCTTTCTTTACCGAATAATTATATGAAAAAATATTCTCTTTGAATAATTCCTAGAGGGAACTCCTGGAACAGTGAGCACGCAACGAAACAGTGCGCTGCTTGCCAACTAATGATTTCATTTAACCTATCAACCTCTGACAAACATCTGCCCTCACCCTAGCAAAGTAGTCGCGCTATCTGATGATCGCGCAACCGTGAGCCCGCGCGCGAGCACCGATTAGAAGGTGAAGAATGCGCAGCGTAATACGCCGAGATGCGCTCGAACCGCGAAATTTCTCTTGCTTGTCCTGCATTTATGCATGCGAGCATGCCGACAATACACGAGCGTGTGTCTGGCGCGTGCGTGCGTGCATAGGCGCGAGTCTGAGTTGCGTGAGGTTCGCGCTTTAATTTAGCAAAGTACCTTGTCCGTTCCGCTCGGTGAAAAGTGCAGGAGGGTGCACCACCCTGCATGGATGCGATCCTTCACGCACCCGTTGCATAATATCCGCACGATACACCCAGGTGAGAAGCCTGCGAGGATCGGCACGTGGACAACAGCAAGTCTAATAACTTTGCAACGCAGTCTCGATCGGACCGAGCCGGAAACCACCGGCACCGGTGATCACCCGGCAATGGCCACAACATTCCGAGGAACGTTCATCACCTTCTGTCACGGACGACCTTACAAGGTACTGCGCCCTCCTTATGCCCTTGTGCACCGTCACGGTGCATTTTCACGCACTCTTGATCTCCGACTTCTTGCGAGAAGAAACTGCCGCGAAGGCGTTGTGAAACACTGTCGTAAAACTGCGTTATATTTGCGGTATAACGTTCGTTGATATGAAATTGAGCATGTTATTAGGCTTGCTGATGGATTACGTTTTGCTTTAAACCGTGTTCATTGCACAGAATCGAAGACCAAACACACAAACCGTTTTCTCCGGTTTTATCATCAGAAATGTTTTCAATACAGTTCATGGATGAGTGAACAAATTTTTCTGGAATGATCCCCTTCCTTCCACTCGCGTGGCTTTGAGGGTGGCATAATTCCATATTATGTAATAGGTTTCCGGTAGGTGTAAAAAGTGTTGAAACACTTCCATCCATCCAGCCTTGCCGGTATTATCTACCTATGTATGTACCTACACCTTTTTCGATTGACCAGGTCTATTCCTCTGGAGCAGCTCTGCGAAGTCGGTGTAAATTCAAATACGGATCTCATGGTATACTCTCTTAGAGTGGTGTGGTTCCGATCTGGCAAGGAGTTGATCGAAACAAAGGTTCATTGGTGCACCGCACGCGCGCACGGTAATATTCGCATCCAATTTTCCGAGCAATCTCTGCTGCAAAGGCTGCAATATATACCAAACAATGGGAAACGCAATGTTTTGTGTACACGCCACTTGGAAACGTCCTTTGAAACCTGGTCTCATCTCCTGTTCGATGCGATTACTTCCTCTATCGGTATTATTAACGCGGCACAGACGATGAATAGCTTCAAAGTACCACGCGACGATACAGTCACAAAAGCCATCTTAGATTGATCGACATCTCATTAAGTATGAATCCAGCTCGATCAACGGATACATCTTGGTTTTAACCAAGCTAGCGGTGTCAGATTTTCGGCGGCCCACTAACGGAATACACCACCGTGGACCGTTATCGACCGAAGATTAGCATCTGGCCGTCCGCAAAGGGAGATTAGCTAGATCGATCACACACGCTGAACCAATTCCTCTGGTCAGCTGCTCATCAATACCACTAATGGTGCCATCCTTCCCCCTCCTCTCCGCCTAAACGCCCGCCCCTTCCTTCCTGTATCTATATTGTATGTACGTATACATCCCTGTATTCCTCTAATAGGCATATAATCGTTATGCATATACAGGACACGCACACGCCGCGCCGGCGCGGCGTGCACGCGTGTGTCGCGTCCGGTTTCATATTTACACACATGTACGTATCTACATTAGACGTGCGACAAACATCGACAAATGATCCATGCAGTACATATATTGGATATAATCATGTATCTGCCTGCTCGTATTTCTGTTCGTTGTGCCAATGCATTGAAACTATTTATATTCATGTATATAAATGTGTGTATGCAGGGTGGTTCAGCTAATTTTTAACCACCTCGAATATGTAATAACTTACCGGTAAACTTTATGAAATTTTTGTAAATTGCATCAAGGGACACACATCTTATAAGGCGCGTGCTTTTTTCGTAGGTGGACGCGTTTCAGAAATTTCAAGGTCACCTCAACCAACTTATATTTAATTGGATTATATGTATATGATTGGTATATATATAATGTATATACACACAGTGCACACACACACACACACATATGTGTACACGCACCTTCGCATTATCGGTCGCGACATACGGTACTGTTGCATATGCAAACCTATTTGCACCAGCCGATGTCATGCGAGCCAAATGCAAATTTTCAGGAATCTCGATTCGTGCTTTTGACCAGTCGTGTCGCTATGACGTCACCTCTTCGCCATTTTTAAGGGTACTGGGGAAATTCTCCTGCTGATGTCCAGAAAATTGCGAAGATCAAGGTTGAAATAGTTCGTGCAATTCTCATAGCTTTATTCAAAACTGACGAACTATATTTCGAATCACTAAAATCCTAATTATAACCGTGGAAGTATAACATGAACTTCGGTAACATAAGGATTCCCCGCGTATACACGTATATTTACGTCTTAGTGAAAATGTAAGTTGCGGGCGCAACGAGTGCAACAGACTGTTACATCTGTCGCTCGCATAATGCGCGATATCGTGCGTACATCACTCGTTGCATAATGCATGGAACGCGCGTGTGTGCCGGGGATATTGCGGCGGAAATAGTGTCGCGGAAAATGGAAAAGCCGCAGCGGCTGCTGCACAACATCGGTACCTCGTTCCTCCGTTTACTCGCCGTCGCTGTCCAGATCGGCAGCAGCCTTTGTCGTGGGGGCAATGCAACTGTTGCACTCGGTCCTCCGCTATCTCGCGCCTGTCTGTCTACCGGCGTGGCGCGGCGATAGTTCATTATTGCGGGAACGACCAGACCCGCCGTTTCCTTGAATCGGTAGTACGCGGCCGGTGTTACGCAATCGACTGTAATTTACCTGAAATTATGTGTCCGATAAGATATGAGAGCTGGAGATACGAAGGTCAACAACATTTCTTCATTCCCCGATTTGACAGTGATTCGACAGAAAATTTCAATCGAAAGACGTGCAAAAACTTCACAACTTAATATAACTATATAACTAACATCATGGCCTGTTTCCGAAAAGAATGACCAGAAAAAACTATCGAAATGCACGTCTGCATCACAGACTATTTTTACAGAATATTTTAAACGAAATTTCAATGTCGCAAATGATAAAACCTGCAATATTTGTCTCGGCAGAATGGCTGACAAATAGTTCGAAATGGATTCATACTCAATTGCGTACTCGATAGTGGACGCATATGTATGTAGGACAGGAAAATATCCCTCCACGTTGGATACTGCTAGTTTGCATCCAAGAGTAAGGAAGGACCGTCGAGAAATTCGACCTGCCATGCAAATCATTCCCGAAGAGCGTCGCATATAAATATTCGACAATTTGCATTTTCCTCCGGCGGCAACCGTACCGCGCCGCGCCGCGCCGTCCGGGCCATTTCCAAGATGGATGCCGCCACTTTGCGAGATATACGCCGAAAGTTTTACTGCCCACTAAATTTCAACTAGCTCCTCTAGGTAGGTACATATATATTCTTATATTCGCGACGCAAAAATAAGAGGAATACGACACTTGTTGCTCCCGTTAGAAAAAGCTTTCACTTTGGCAACGGCTCAAGACGTATAGAGATCTCGCGCGATCGCAGCTAATCCCTAAATCTTGTCGGGCTATTTCAATATTTCCCAAGCGAACCACGGCTGCTTTTCGGGACCGGGTGGTGATCGATTTTCAATACGGATGGCGCTCGTCCAGACAGACAGTTGCGTTTTAATTCGCTTTACGCGGTCGTAAAGAACTGCAATTAAATATATTTTTATATCTTTCGCGTGCCTGCCGGACATTCGATTTGCAAGAGCCTTTTTTTCGGTTCTCGGCTCTCTGTTCGGCCGATATATATCCCCGAAACGAATGGCCACGATTTTATTGGCTTTCAGCGTTATATAGGAAGCCATAACGACTCGATTAAGCGGGACAGTCAGTGATTGCCAGTATAATTTGCCGAACAAATCGCGTCGGCGTAATCCTAGCCTCGTCCGATCGCCTGTATCGATCACTTTGATTTAGGGATCGGCCGGCATCACGTATCCGCCGATGCGCGTTGCATTATCGTGGCGGGCATTGCGCCGGTAAACACCTGCCCGAGCTCGGCACTGTGCTCTCTCGTCTCTTTGCATGGGAATCAAATTAATGGGTATCGGGCGCAGCGACAAGTGGATGAAATTATAGTTATATTCGGAAAACTTCGTTAAAATAGAGCCCGACCGCGGTGCATGGTAAAACGCGCAAACTCTGTTTTTCCGTTCATTAGGAATTCGATACGATTATGAAGCCACGATACCCGGCTAACAAGCGATATATCGTTTATTTCCGTTCGTCCGGAATAGACCGACATTCATATTAATTCTCTCTTTAATTAAATGAATTCGGCTCGTGGCAGAGGCGCGCGCATACACTCACCACGGCCGCGCCGCGCCACGAACGAAATAATAGAGGGCGGCATATTGTCCGAGCCTATGGATCCGCGTTTTGGTTTGCACTGACCCCCGCGTACGTATGCCTGGACGCATTTTAATTACGTCCCTAAATTATTCTAATTGCCAGGGATTCCAGGGCAAATGCGCCTCAAAATTGATTTTCGAATTCGACAGCCGGAACCTATTCATTACTTTTCATCGACGGTCCTCGGCCCCCAAGGCCAATATTCTCTTTCGCGTACAGACTCGTCGCATGTTGATGCGATTTTTGTAGCTTGCCGTTGTTAATCGACGCTCCGGCCGTCTCTGCGCCTACGTCCTTCACCCACCGCGTCGAGGGAAAAAACAAAGTGAATGGAAAACTAAAAACAAACGGAGAGAAACAAAAAAAAAAAGAGCGCTCAGAGCCGCGCGTATGCGTCGAACGGGAGACACGGGGTGGTAGCGAAGGGTGGTGGGGTATCCATCGCCAGCCGGTGCCTCGATTACTTCGCAATGGCGCAATCAACGCCGAGTGATCTTTATTTTCAACGGTCGACCCACCCCGATACCGTTCGAACGGCCAGGTACTACAATTTCGCGCAAACGAGACAATACCGCCGCGGAGCTTCGTTACAACAGGGTGTGATTGTCGTCCCATCAAAGTGGACAGTTTACAGATGGATTGGAAGGCCGCTGGAAGCCCCACTCGCCTGTGGATGGCACTTCTGCATATACGGGGGTGCAACTTCCCTCGATTGTTTCACTGAATTTTAGACGGTATTCAACGGAACGTGAATGGCCCCGGCTCGCTGTGTGATTAATTACCATTGCTCCGCTCCGTTCTCGCGGCAAGATAGGCGGACCGTAATTACTTGAAATATCGACATGCAATCTTTTGATTAACTCTCCGATTCACCCGAGCTACTAACTCGTCTAATCTTCCCCGCGGTCGTTGCGCGAGACTCGTCCGTTCCAATCATTTTTCTCGAAACGATTTTCCAATATTCTAATGGCTCTCAAAGGTCGACTCACACGTGTGATCGTTCGTCGCGTGGCACACTGATGTATGTCCGATTACCTAAAATTCAACATAGTACAGACTTTACGATAAGAATTTTCAATACAATTTTTTTCTTGTTTTTCCCTTTTGCACCTAATGGAAGCTTCGGTGCGGTAAGTCTGCATCGATTGCCAAACAACCATGATTGCAACGTAGTTGCTGGAAGGACACACGTAATATAAAAAACTACAAATTACTCATACTTGTCGGAAACTGGTTCGTTTTGTATGTCGATCAACTCGTACAACAGCTATCCTTCTCCATAGTGTCTTGTTTATGTTATCAAACACATGCTCAAGCCGTGTACGCGTTCCCGGCTCACCGGTTTCTGTTTGTTTCCGATAAGTGTGCGACGAGGGTTCTAAGAACTTTGATACGTAATCCCTGAACGATGGACGCTGTGATCGAACGGCTCTTCCGTGAGCTAACAATACATTTATGCTCGAGTGATACTGCCAAATTATCCTCTACCAGTTATCGATTAATTTCCAATTCGCCGATTGGTTACTGATCTCAACGAGAAGCATCTTCACTCACCCAACCTGATATCTCAAATTAAATTTCCATTAGTTGTACATTCGTGTCGTGCTCGAGATAAGCTTGGAATACGTTGATACTTCTATTGTACACGCCACAATATAATATATTCAGGTGCTCACGATTCATAAACTCTTTATTTTCGTTGATAAATGCAACGAAAACAAGCAACAACAGCTAGTGACAAATATGAACTTTGATTTTCTTCGAGGAAATAATGAACGACAAAGAAGCTCCAATCACTGCAACCGTAAAGTAAATAGTAAGGTCCCACGGAAGATGGTACAAAGGAGAATATACGCGCTTAAGTAAGTTCACCGTCGGGCACCGCTTCTATTGTAATACGGAAATTCTTGTTGAAATGCGTGAGCGTGCCCCTAATGTAGATCAACCTCAACGCGTGAATTCAGAGAATGAAAGCGTCTGTTGTAACACATTGAATCAACTCTCTTTCGCTCTCTCTCTCTCTCCTGGCCAGTGCCACTTTTTCTCTTTCGCTTCCGCAATTACTCAGGTGTAATTGCGTTCGGACCCTCACACGCGTGAAAAAAAAACGCGTGTCACGTACACACACGCATACGCACGCACATGTGGGGATACATCGGCATCGAGACGCCGGGATTCGATGGTAGAGAGCGGGCCGATGCAATGCTGCAACGGGCAGGCATTTGCCAGTTTCCCTTCCTACGCCCACCCTCGATTCAATTCAATGCCACTCAATCAGTCAATGTAACGCGCATGCAGCCGCATACCGGTGTACCGCGTTTCGCAATGAAACGGCCGCTGTTTCGACCGGTACTTCGCTGTTAAGTGTCCCCCTTGTTGTAACCGGACCGGCCGCGATCGCGCGCGCGCGCGCTCTTTCGCCATCGTCCATCAAGATATCACACGAATATGGCACGCGCGCTCCGCGCACACCCGCTTTTACACAGATTTTATTTTTCAGTTACACTTCGTTGTTTATTTACGGCCGGCCCCGGTGTCGCCGACCATTTCCCCCCAATTTGTCCAAGCGTTACCAACGGACTCTCGCGCATCCTGAAACGCATTAACGTACCCCCTACCCCGGGAAATTATGACCGTACAGAATCGGCTGTTTTTTTTTCTGTCTCTCCTTCCTTTTTGAAACGAGAACACGAAATACGCGCGCGCGAAATACTGTGCCACTGTGAATGCGCTGTTTGCGGACGCAGAGAATTCGCCTGTAATCCGACCGCGCTGATGGTATTATTAGGGTACGGATTCGTTCGAACAGCTTTGAAATACTGCTCAAACATATCAAAACATTGGATCGATTCACCGTGTAATGTGCTTCTATGGAACTCGCTCTTCGCGACCAGTATAAAGGCCGCCATTGATTTAATGTGGAACAACTTTCCAACACTATTAGCGATGAGAATTCAAGATAAACGTAACAAAAGCTGTATTATCATAATTGTATAGTCACGTATGAATATACTTTCAATTGTCAAGGTTTTCAAGACTACACTTTAGCAGCACACTTTAGAACGAAAAAAAATACCTGTTCTCTGTTTTCATTTCAATTATGTGCACGTATCTAATGTAGTTCAATTAAACGTAAGGCAACATATTGCCCAAAACTGAAATTTTTCAGTCTCCCAATTCCGCTAGCCAGATATAAGAAAATGTTTGGAACAAAATTAATTAGTTTTTAGAGGATTACGGATCTTTATGCAAAATAAAAATTGTTTGCATTGATTGCTAGACACACACAAGAGCGAAATAAACATTTTCTTGAATCCAATACGCTGATGTCTTTAAACCTTTTTAATATGTCCACTGCTTTAAATGGTGCTTACCCATTTTTGCCATAAATGCATAAAATCTGCAGTCTAGTTACTAGTTTTTCCAATAGTATAGGTTTTTCTCTGCAATTCTGAGACGGTTGGCAGTCCTGATTAGACACGAAGAAGCACATGCTAAAGTTACAAAATCTGGCGGTGAAAGAAGAGTAGTAAATTTTTCGCAGACCTTAACATTTGTAATGAAACCGATGTAAACTTAACCCAGATGGTTTGTGATGAGCAATCGCACGAGGTGCTCTATTTACGGGAACAGCGTGTACATTTTGCGCCATTGTAAACAGTGAAATTTTAATTTCTAATTTCGCGGACCGGCGTCGCCGGGGAGGAATAATTAACCCAGCGTATTGTGGGATCCAGGAAAAATGCGGGCGTAATATCAGCGGCGGGAAGTTTACTCTCTCTCTCTGCGAGTGGTGTGTAAAATTTAAAAGCACTTCCCTTTTAACTGAAGTCAAGCTTAATTTCCGTGCTTACCCCTTTCCCTTTACGCTCGTGTTCTCTGATATTTTCGCGGAAGTTTCGGGTCTGAAATTTGATTGTAATATGCTGTTAAATAGAATAATTCTTAAATATCTGCTTAAATAAATCAATTGCATCGATTGGTGCATAAGAAAATATATGGATCCATTTAAAAAATCAAAGTTGACCTTCGCAAGCCCTTGGCACACGTTTTCCACGTTCAAGTCGACATAATGCGCGCAACTTGATCAAGGCTTGCACTCGACTATTAATTGAGATTCTCTGAATCCGTCGCGTGTCCATCATTCAGCGGAGTGCTCTCTATTTTCCGACGGCAAGAACCGAGGCGGCCACCGAGATCACGACCCGTGGCGGATACGTAATCCCCGCGAATGACTTAACTAAACGCGCCCGCAGACCGAGAACGGTCCGTATCGAATCGCGAACCCCTATACGAGCGCGCGTCACCTCACCTCTCTCTACGGTCGAGAAGTTATTCTCCCATCTATATTCCATGATGCAATCTATGTTGGTCTGGTCCTGCGGTTCGAGCAGAGCCATATACCTCGTAAACCACTCGGAGTGTCCCTCGGCGGCCACCGTTTCTCAGTCATCGAGAGTACGCATCGCTGGGCCTCGATTCTCGCCGGACCATCGACGAAATCGAGAGAAAGCGAGGGGTTAGGGAGGAGAAAGAGAGGGGGTGGGATGCGGGAAGATCGCCAGAAGTTTACATACGAATGTCTGATTTCTGTGTAACGCTCCCATCGGGGAAACTGCGAGGGACGCCGAGTACGCGACCGACTGGAAGTGACGAGCTATCGTGCCGGTTGCCCTGCTAATTATCCCTGCCAATTAGGTAAATCAGGGGCGGTCTTGCTCGCCTAATACACGGAGAACCCCAAAATCCTGATGAGAGTCGACGGTGTTCTTGAGTGGCGGCGAACAAAGCCTGAAGAGCTCTACCAGAAGCGGGGTGTCTCGCTTATCACCGAGTTACAAGAGGCGGAATTACAATGGCGGAACGTGCGCGTCGTTCGCCAGATGCCAGTTCAACCTTCTTTTTTTTTTCGTACTCCCTCTTTCTCTTCTTTTTCTCTGCGAGATATACTGTTACGATCATCTCGTGTAACGTTTAAGAAATAATGCGACGAGCACGGTTTCTTTTCTCTCTTTTCACAAAGGAATGTATTACATTGTGCACGGTGTCGTTAATCAGAGGAGGACAATGCTGGGAAAAAAAAGAACGCTTCTTTTTGTTGGTTGTAGAGGGCTTAATTGCGGTCTGTGTCGCGACAAATATCGTACCTCTACCCTCCGCCAATACCGCACGTCACCGGGGTGTCGCGGCAGCTCGTATTCGTTTGCCGATACTTCCTATGCTAATTACACCAATTAGCATAGCGGCGAGAGAGGATCGTGAGTTCCAGAGAACGTCCGTTTCCTCGTAAATTCGTCGATAGCTCGTCCCCCGGTCCCCACGGTGCGCAGAGAAGTTCGCACACGAATTTACATGATCTGGCTCTGTAGGAACTCTTGTATAGAAACTATGTGTGTACCTACATACGCGGCACATAAATAGAGAAGTGTGGACTGGCGCATGTGTCCGTGCCGATGGTGTTGCAACGAGCTCGTCGCGCACGCATTGCGTCAAGCGGAACTCTCTCTCTCTCTCTCTCTCTCTCTCTCTCTCTCTGTGCGGACACAGGATTAACATAAAAGGAAGAGTCAATATCATAAACAATCTTCGTTACAATGGACCGAGCGGTGCCGACGATAAATTCGTCGATATGAGATGGGGAAAGGTGGAGAGCGGAACAGACCAGGGGACAGGAACTGCATCGAGGGCGCTGATTGGCCGTTCAGGGAACAGAGAAGGAAGCAACGGCGGACAGAGACGACTTTTCGTCGATATCATAAACCACCGTTCGGGGGTTGAAACTTCCCTTGCAATACCGGCAGAGATGGAAAAGTTGAGAGAGCGAGAGAGCGAGCGAGAACGGGAGAGAAAGGGATTGAGTGACAGGACGGGTTCAACTGGGTCGTAAATTCGTCGATATGCAAAGCAGATTCTCTTCGACCGTTTCCTCTACACCTCCTCCTCATCGGTGGGACTCGCTCTTGCTTCTTTCTCCTCTCCCGTCACGTTCCCTTTACTTCGTCTTATTCTGCTTCGCCCTTGCGCCTCTTTGCAAGAGAATAAATTCGTAGGATAGGAAGACAATACTCCACCAGCGAGATACCACGTAGCCAACGAGCGACTTCTTTGACGGCGGTGACTCGTAGACGAGATAACTCTTTCCTCGGTTAAAGGTTACGCAATTGCGGTCGTGATTCCCCGACCTCGCAACGACCGTTTTCGCAGACCTCGCAGGTAGGAACACCATTCGGTATCACGTCGCCTGGCGATCTCGTTCATTTGCATGGGAATGGTGAGAATGTTACACAAAGGTGGATCTGCTGGGGGAAAAACGATCCCGAGATTCTCGACAGGCTTTTGTATAATATTGAAACAGTTCAACTGTGTGCAGGAAAACTGTTGAAGTTAACATTTTAACGCTCAATAGTTTACTCATTTCCATTGTTCAGAAGGAGACACTTCATAATTGCTATCGCAGTAGTCGGCTGACTGTTTCAGTCAGTTGTTTACGAGTTGAAGTGAAGTGACCATCAAGTTTGTGAAAATACTAAATTTTGGAAAAAAACTATGAAGAAATAACCGGACAAAAAAAATTGTTCTTTTATGTTATTCCTCCTTCGATACCATTTAAATTATGCCATAAATATTTTTGTATCGTTAAAAATAAAGGAGATATTTAGGTGGCCTGCTTTGGCTGAGACACCCTGTATACAGTGATCGGATTGTTCCGGAAGAAAATGTGAGTTTAGGATTGTTCAGAATTTTTTTATAAAATTATGGTTAAATGACAATATTAGTGACTATTGCACGTCACAGATAGCAATGGAACGTCACGGTGGACTTTGCAGGAAGTGAAATGGAAACGCGGAAAGAGATCGCTAGAGATCGATCAGTTTTTCGTGTGCTCCCGTGGATAACAGCTCTCTCGGGCGCATTTATATTTCAGTTTTATGCCTTGATTATGGTTAACTTAAAGTTTAAACTGGCGTATCATTCAGGATAATGCGGGATAAAATCGTGTCGGACGATCAGCCGGTAATTCCGCGAACGCTTCCAAACGAGGTAGTTTGGGACGTGGGGAGGGGAGGGGATTGCAAAGTCTCGGTGATATTACGCGAATTTTACGATCCGGGACTTAGTTTGCATATCAATGGGTTATATATTCGGCTTCGAGTCTCGGGCCGGCGGCGAGCGGTTTTCGAAAAAGGAGCGCGACGCTGCCGCCGTCGTCGTCGTCGTTGTCGTCGCCGTCGCCGTCGCCGCCGACGGGAAATTGGGACGCACCGCCATCGTCGCACCAAGTTTTCATATACCTACACGCGCGCGTACTTTATTGATTACGCTTATCGTGTCCTCCCTCTTCCGCGAATCTCGCCGTTCCGCGACTGCGTAAACTTTTCCGGGGGAATGCTCGAAAACGCCCGGACTTTATTTCCCTCCGTTCGACAAGACTCCGTGAATTCTACTTCGCGAGGATACCATCGAATATGCTTTAAAATTACACAGCGGACAGATCGCTCCCGGCAGATAAAAGTGACATACTACGAGAACTGCAGATATAAAATGAACAACAAAGAAGCGACAGTGGGGAAACTTCGATAATCGTCAGACGAACTCGATAAACAGGACCCGTGAAAAAGTTCGCCGGTGACGGTAATGAAAAGTTTCACCCCCTTCCGTGCTATTCAACCCAAGGGTTACTGACCACTATTCAGTAAAGCGGTTTCCGTAGTGTTTGCAAAAGTTTTATTTGAAAAAGTACTACGTCGTGCACTTGCACAAGGCTGAGCATAATAAAGCTAAGCAAAATTAGAAAGAAATTCATACAACTATTCATTATTTAACTAATATTCACACTGTACAGCCGCTTCTTGCAGCTGCTCACCACTTTAACCCTTAGCAGTCGAGGGGTGACTTAGAGACTCACCACTAAAAATTGCTGTACCATTATATTCATAATATTGTTTACATTATTAAATATGTTGGTATCGAATTAATTACTACACACATTCAAGTATTGTACAAGGCATTTTCTTCTATCTTTAAAAGCAAGCGAGTTATTCAGGTGACCTGTTTATAGTGCCCCACCCTGTATATCATTTATGTTTATTCGAAGGTTTAATGACACTTACAAGCCGATCTACCATGGAGCTAGACCTTTCAGGACGCGCCAATGATCTTTCCTCTCCGTCAGATTTGCGGCGCGGCGGGTGGTGTAATCGTAGACGAAAGTATATAACAATTCCGGTGGCATAACCGTAGGAAAAATACGAAGGTATAAACGCAGCGAGCTTCGGTCCGGAAATGGAGAGAGTAAAGTGGAGACGATATCGAGGAAACTAGGAAGAAGCGCGATCGCCGTCGTAAGTGCCGTTCGGCGAACGCCCAAGACCATATGGTATTGTTTATGAACCATGCAACTTTATTTTCTTCCTTCCTGCCTCCCTATTCGTTCCTTTCCATATTTCTTCTTTGTCATTCCCTTCCCGGCAGCGTTATTGGCGCGTGACGGGTGGATCGCGCATTAACCCTGTATCGCGCGCTCGCATCTACCGTATTCTGTTCGTCCGTGAAACGACCCCAAAGCAAGGATAGAGTTCTGCGAGCATCGTGGAAAGTGACGCAGAAAGAGAACGAACTCGGCCAAGAACGAAGACGAATTAGGAAAGACTGGAGTTGTTCAGTTCGGTAGCTATATGTATTACCGTCGCGTCGCGTCGTAAAGAGAGATTGTAATTTGTACGGTCTTACGCATTCAGCTCGCAGTGTACGTGGGTACGCGTTGAAAGGAGGAAATTAATTTAAGAATAATAACGAGGTTTAGAGGGAGAAAGATATAACGGGAAATATTGGTTATCGATTTCCAGCCGATTGAAATCGGTACCGATCCCCAAGAATGAATGATAGCAGGTTAATGAGCCCAAGCTCGACGTAATCGTATTTCGAATAAATTTCCATTCGGAGACGATGAAGGGACGCCGAGAAACGAGGAAAGTAGATAACTTACTTTTCTCGTCAAATTCATTCTTGTCAGGGCAAAGTGAGTTCGACTCGTGAGACAGCGAGGGGGGAGTATGCACATAATATTGATGGACAGTGACTCGGCTGTTATCGGGCTGAGAGTAGTTTATCATCCGGGAACGAGCGCATTATGACTCGATTAATCTTCGATATTTATATTAGAGTTTCATTAAATAAAATACGGGCGAGAGCACGCAAACTCGTCTCGCAGGGAGCACTTTCGTGAAAAGTTTGGTCTTAAACAACGACGTTTAAAGGCCCCTTTTTATCGTTTCATCGCCTTACGATTAAATCTATCTACATATGCCCCACGAAATTTTCAGCATGGTCGAATGAACAAACGAAGGCGATTTCACAGATCAGCTTTTCCCTCCCGGCAGATTGACCATTTGACCATTAATTCCAATCACACAGCCCGGTGACTTTTAATTATCAATAAAATTCCCGAACGATGCCTGATGAGGGAAAAATTACCAGAGCACGCTGGTCGTTCACCCTCCGGTTAGATTGATTCCTCCTACCTTTCTTTTTTGTTTCTACTCTTCCCGTTCTTCCCGAGTGTTTTCACCCCCCGTGGCATGGTCAGAGACTAAACGTCCCCGTCGACAAGACACACGATGCACGATGCTCGCCCGGAACCGCGGAGGACGCGCCACGTTCCGCCCGGAAATGAGCAAAGCGAAAAAACATGTTTGAACCCCGAGCCAAAGTGTCGGGGGTCTTGTGTTGGATGAGCAATTGAATAAAGTGGAGGCGTCAATATGTGACGGCAGTAGGATACAGCTCAGTCGTCGGGAAACCCTCGAGATGCTATCGATTCAACACTCTGCCAAAGTTTTTCTCGTTGGCTTATTGTTAGATGTCGTCGATTACTCGTAGAATAGGAGACACCGAATGCGTTCGGTGAAAGTAAATAAAAGTATATAAAATATATACGAAATATTAGCATAATCCGTTCTAGAGATATAAATTTTCAAAGTTGATGTGCCGTGATGTTAGCCCCGAGACAATTAAAAATGCTACAGCCTGCATAATAATAGTTTAAGATGTTCTTAAGATTGAAACATACAACTAAAACTTTAAATTAAAAACTTTAAACTAGCACTCTCTATAATCGTATTGATTTTTTTACTGAGTTTTTGCACACTTTTAAAAAACAATTACGCAGGATTATAGGATAATACCATATCGTTTGTTTAACAATTAACGCCAATAATATGTTGATTGTCATAAGCATAGCTAAAGAGAGTAATACATGGACGGCGCGTAAAAGATAGTAATTTAAGGAAATTAAAGAAACTACAGAAAATTTGCATAGACAAAACTGCAAACGTTCAATTGCAAGTCACGTTTGTATGTCGAGTAATCTCGCTGCAACGCGCGACGGCGAGCATTGCGTCGACAATGAGTCGCTCAAACAGCATTGCCGCGAGGTTACGTTCCCGCTACAAGTTATACAGTTTGTTTGCACGAAGTCAGTTCTTCTCGCAACAGTGACGATTATCGGGCTGACACGCGTTCCAACATTTCCGGTTTTGCAAGGAAACAACAGCTGCACTTCCTAGACCGCGGAAGCTCGCCGATAGTCGAGACGCGCGTTCAAGGTTCATTATAATTGCGTCCAAGTTAATCGTAATGCGGCGAAACCCGTTTCCATCGTCAGCCCGTAAATAGCTCGACAAGCAACGCGACGGAACGGGTGCACGAATGGCACGAAGGGTAATCGTCGTTTACCTTCGTTGCTAGTCCCCCACGTGTCACCTGGTTTCCTATAGAAAAACCAACAGACACGTCCATCGATTCCTCCCGTTGCCAACAGAGCCATCAACTTGCCTTAGGACACTTCCTTAGAGTTTCTCCACCTACAGAATAGCAGATCGAGTATCTTCTAACTTTGTGCTTTTTCTGTTAATCCTATAATTAGGTCGCGTGCGACATGTGTCTCCCAATTAAAATGGTGAATCATTTTTATATCAAGTATATGCATATCGAAAATTTTATCGAAAGAGCATTTTTTTCAATCGATAAAATCAAATGAACGAACCAGATGAACGTTTTGTATAGGCCTGTTTTCTATGTGACAAAATGACGAAGAAGAGTACATCAAATAGTAAAAACATTTATAGAATTTAAAAGTACATACTGTCATACTACCTCCAACTCATTAAAATTATTAAGAGGAGTAATAAATATCCATATAGTTCCTGTACTTTATAACAAATGCAAACAATTTTTATATTGCATAAAATATACCGGATCGAGTGATTTCTAGGTGAGAATTCTCGGATATTGTTTTTTAATTTGATGATGGGCACTTAATCTCAAAGAAAACTTGTTAATATCTCATTCTAGAGTAGTACATCCCCTCAACGAGATTATTCACGTGTCATCGATCGGCACGCGCTTCTCGCTCATCCTATTCGGACAAATATTCCTATTTCGTTTTTGTTCTCGGTTACGAGGGACCACCCCCAAGAGTAAATCGTTGAAAATCGTTTCGGTAGGATCGGCCACCCTCGTATGCGCGAACGTGTCGACGCTCGGCGTCCTCCGAGTTATTTCAATAAAGCAAATGGAATAGGCTTCGCGGAGGTGGTATATCTTCCCATAGAATGGCAAAGTGCACGCCGATCGCCGATGGGGTGGAGAGAACACCGAGGCTATGATGGAGCCGTCAGTACATCGTGATCCACGCATCATCAACATTGACGACCTCCGTCCGCTTTTTGGCCTCGGCTAGCAGCTACCCTTCCCCGCCGCCGAGGCCCGAGGCCATTGCGCCAGTTTACGAGCCTGCGGGGATCCCTGTCCCTCTTTTCCGCCCTTCTCGCTGCCTGTCGGCACGGCGGAACTACTCTTCGCGTGTCTTCGTTCCCGACCTCCTCGAGAACGTCAAACATTTTCGGTAGAACCGTGACGTCACCGGTTAAATCACCCTTCACGCCTTGTTAGCCTCTGCCAACGGACCGTTTTACGGTCTCGCCCGGGAACGGCATCGCCTGCGAATTGCCAATTGTTAATTAGCATTCTCGCGGAAAAAGACCACCGGTAGGGCGTCCGGACAAGAATGTTCGTTGGAAGATTGGCAAGGTGAAATAGGCGACCGTGCAACCGTACTTCCTTCGTTCGACGCAGTTATTGCCAATGCGTTAAACACGTATGCACATCGGACATGTGGTCTGGTAGTGCTGCCCGTAATTGTACTAATTACGTGCAATTCGACGATAATATTCACGTGGATGTACAAGCGGCGAAAGAAAGCTAAACGCGAGGGCGTTTTGGATAATTATAATTACATCCATGGTTAATCTGGATTGCAAGTATTTTTAACCACCTTTCATTCACTTGGATGTGTAATTATAATTAATCTCGAAACGCCCACACGCACATAAATCAATATTGATTACGAGTATTTTGAATTTCAGACGCGAAACTGTGGCACACAAACGGTGTCACTTTCTAATCGAATATACTTCCGAGAATATTTTTATGAAATATTAATAATGTCTGTGCTATTTCGATAGGAATTTTCTTAAAATCGTTATTGTGAGAACACTGCATTTTTTTTAGTTATGTCACTATTCTTGCCAGGGTGTGATATGTTACGAAAATTTACTTGTTTATTCATTTGAAGTATTTCATTCCAGTGTCAAGTATATTTAGTGAAGAACGCGTTCGAACATGCAAAATGGAAACTACACTTCTCTAAGAAAAATACCTTACAGCTACGCTAGAATGCAATTTTTCAAATTTCCAATCGCCCAATTAAATAATATTGTACATGATACAATCCACTGGACGAATAAACAACTTTCTCACAATCGATACAAGGCAGAAGCAAAATTACTATTGTCACCATACTCGCAACGCAATGAGTAAAATTTAATTTTTCGTTTCTCGTGTGTCGTCAAACGGACGTCTAATAACGTTTAAAAAGTGAAAGCTCGGAAGTACGGGCAAGGAGAGTCATTCCTCGGTGAATTAATAATTCATGGACAATTAGAGCGCCGCAGGTGGTCGGTATAAAATGCAAGGCGGCATATGTTTGCCCTGGTGAATCATAGTGGAATTAGCATAATTAACGCGCCACGGGATCATTAGCATATTCGTGTCGATAGGCATATAGGGATCTCGCATGTCAGCCGCTCGTCCCGCACTCCTGCCGACGCGGCGCGGTGCGGTGCAGCGCGGCGCCCCGAAATAATCATGCCCAGGAAACATCCTTTTTCCTGCATTTAGCTCGGTCACTTTGCATATAATTTCCCGAGCCGTCGCATCGTGTCGCATGCACGTGCCCGTCAACTTCGACACCGTTTTCGTCGCTACTCTTTGATTGTTCACGCGTCGAGATTATACAAACTCGGGGCAATTCGATATGTCGCAACCGGGAGTTGTTCGGATCGATGCTGGTGGCACAAAAACAAACGAATTGGAAGGGTAGCGAGCGAATTCGATGACAAAGTGATGCGACACTGCGTAACGAACTGCTCGTTTTTTCTTTTTGTCAGTCAGTTTACCGGTGTTGTAACCCGTTACACGTCCCAAAATAAACGATAAAGGTTGGTTCACATTAGAAAGCGCCCAAAGTTTCTAAATCTTTCGTATGCTATCTCTCTGCGGGGCGGTAAAAGTTCATTAATTTCTCACATCTTTCAAATTACCCGTAATCTTAAAAAACAACATTTAAAATCGGCGTGCAGATATCCGGAAATATTAATAATATTTTGTTCTAAAGTCTTAGGAGGCTCCACGCAAAACTTAATTTTCTTTGGACTTCTTAATAATTAAAATAATGTTATTATATTTCAGAAATATAATATATATTCGAAATTATTTATTAAGAGGAACTACATCCATTCAGATTTCTCGTACTCTACCTTTTTTCGCGAAGGTTAAAAAAGATAGAATCCATTGTGAAGCAAGCTTAACGCGTTACAGCAAATCCGCCTATGCCGTTTGGACGGGTCAACCAGTTTACAATGCCGCGCGGATGTTTCAGCAAAGTAGTAAATCGACAGAGCCGTTGGATCGAGCCGTCCGAGATTTAATTACCAAATTCTGAATATCGGCACGTCGACCGATACGGCGCGTTGGTCCCGCGGGGCATAGTCCCTCGAACAACCGAACCGTCGCGTCGGCCTTTAATCGTTCTCTCGCCTCTCGCCTCTCGCCTCTCGCCTCTCGCCTCTCGCCGCTCTCGATTTCGCGAAATGTGAAACGCGCGCGAGCGACGAACGAGAGGCGCGATCGCAGCCCCGCGAAACCTGGACCGGTCGAACGTGCGTGCATTTTGGAGGAGCCCGCTCCATGGGACAACACGCTGCATGCGTAATTAATGAAACCAATAAAGCCGTTCGTACCGGTGGAAATTCGTTAAATTTAATTGGACGCAAGTAATCACGCGGTCCCACGATCGCCAGAGGAACGTGCATCCGTACTCGGGGAGAAGCGCGCGATACATAGTTGAAGGATCGACAGATTTTTATTAAGATTGTAAAGAATGCGACAGAAAATAATGTTGTTGACAGAGCTTTAACAAAGATTACAAATTTATTAGTACAATTATAATAAAGCAAGGTGCAACATCCACTCGAGTCAATTTAAAATTTAAATACAATACAAACCATATAAAATATAACACAGCAATTCATATTTAAAGCGTTAACAGCCAATTATGCTTAAGAATGCTTTTCCAATCAGCATTGATACGTAAGTCAATAGACATATCTAGATTTGCATTTATGTTTAATTTTCTAGTATAAAATCTGATCAGAGTCGCTAGATGAGGGGAGGGAGCACGATTTAAGGGGAAAAAGTTACCCTCTTTCTGCCACTATAAGTAGAAGAGGAAGGTAGAGTGGGGAGTCAAGTCTTAATTTGGTGACTCTGGTCTTTTTGTGAAACACATGATCACAAGCGAGAATACTTGAACCGCGTCATATACCTGCGAAAGTTATTAATTGATCGTCGATTTATAAGTGTGTACGTTAATCTGATTCAAATTGAACTGGCATCACAGCGAAGCTACTAATTCGAGCGCGGAATATCCGCGCGTTAGGACGATAACGATAGTTCGTATGAATGCGAGAGTCCGCGATGGCCACGCACGTATCGGTGATCGTAAATTTTTGAATTAATGCCGCATTAAGGACGTGCGGGTTCTATCGATCGAGGATGCAGCGGAGCGTGCATGTCGGCATTAATCTGGTTCACGAGTAACAACGTTTTACGCCGGCCGAACCTCGCAGGAACGAGATATCCTCTCGTTGACGCAGAGCGAGGGTAAGAGCGAGAGCGAGAGAGAGAGAGAGAGAGAGAGAGAGAGAGAGAGAAAGAGAGAGAGAGAGAGAGAGAGAGTCGTTCGGAATTCACTCGACACTGAAATATCGCATTTCCAACTAAATCTGGCCGAATCTAATTTTACGGGACCCATGTGCATTAGCGGATTAATGCACTCTATTCCTGGTGGACCAAGTGATGAGATGTATTTGCATGGCATTATACTTGCGCCTTGCCCCCCACCTGTCCCCGCCCCTTATCCGGCTCTTCAATCCCATCTCTAATTATACGTGTAGCACCACTATGTGTCCTCTTGCGCAGGTGATAATCATATTACTATCCTATCAACGTTATTGCCATTCCTGCTCGCATACCACGATCACACTATTTGAAGTGCTTAGACTAGTGCCGATCGATCAGCCCCTAAGAGGTTCGAATTTACCCTCCGGCAATCGCCCTCGGCTTTGAAGAGGAGAAACAGGGACTGGTACGATGTAGGGGCGGGGGAGTAAATCAGACAATGGGCAAGCACCTCTCGACACCGAAATATCCTATTAAACCGAAATGATATTTATCCGGATCTCCCAGGCCCCCGATCTTCCTTTTTCTCCGAACAATTCGCGTACACCTATCGAACTGTCGCGGGTTCTTGGCCTGCCCAACACGCGACGTCCGACCAATGAAATATAAATAAACAACGACATTGGTGAAGTAACAAACTCGCGCGCACATTCGCCAAGTTTTCCGCGGAACTTCCGTGAAACTGATGCGCACAGAGCTACCGCGACCAAAAAGGAACGAACCCCGAACGCTGCTCGCGTTGAACATCTTCCGAGTAATTTCACGTTGTCGGCCGAGATATAAATCCACGACGGGAAAAGGAAGAACGGGCAGTAGTCGGACATCAACTCACACGGAAACGGTGCCGTTTGATCGTCAGTAGTTAGCAGCCGTAGTCGGAAGAAAGCAAATAGTTGACGGGGCCGTCGCGTCGCATAATTCTTGGTTGAACAATACGAGTCGTATTTGCGCCTGCACTTTAGGCAACCGGCGCGTCTATCGTGTATACAGAGCCTCCAGCACACGCGATATGCAAATCCTCGATGTGAAATGCAACGCTCGCCAGCCAACCGACCACCCCCTGTGTCCCCGTAAATCACGCGACGCTGCTTTTTTTCTAATGAGATTCTTTTAATTAAAGGATACAGCCGCCGGTATCTTAATGCCGTCATAACTTCATCGTCACGATCCAGCGAAATAATAATGATTGGCCATCGGTGCCTTCATGCGCCGGATCCGCGTCACTCATTAACCAAAGATAAAGGTGATGAGAAATACTTTCGTGACACCCGTCCGCCGTCAACCATCAATTCAGGTTGTTATTGTAATTGTTCTCGGTGCATTGTTCCATGCCGGTGTTCCTCCATTTAATTAGGAACGTGCCACCTTTACGGCCGACATGCTCTATCGATCTCGCCGCGGTTACTACTCGTGATTCGGACACAGGGAAAATGACACAGTTGCTCGCAACAGTGAATTCCCGACAAATTAGTCGGGCAAGTAACCAATGCACGGCTAATGTAGGCTGAGCGCCAAATGCTGTTTCTAACGTAATCGAATTTGCAGTTTGTCTCTCCCGCGCACTGGCTACAACCGGCTCAACCTATACGCATCACCATCAAATGGCTGGCTGACTATACTAATCAAATAATTCATTTCCGCAATCTCGTGTCACATACAATAACGACTTCGGTTACCCAGTCGGCTTGGGATTATTCAAGAATAATTTAATCTCTCAGCGGACAGGTGTCGATTGAATAGAATACCGATCCTCCGATAGTTATGACCGATCGAGGGCGTTATTGTAGCTTTTACGGTATTATGAAATCCCGGGTAATTGAGATGTCTAATAGAGAGAAGGCTTGAAATGTCGATGCTCATTTATCAGATTAATTGTTGACGTGGCGTATTCTTCTAGCGTGGGGAAGATGTCGTTCCTTAGGATACTTTTCCTTTTTGACGCGCACACCATGTACAGCCGAACTTCGAGTGCTGCCAATAAAATTTACGATTGCCAGACCCTCGGTCGCGCCAAGGAAAGACTTCTTCCAGCCTATGCGTTTCTTGGAAAGGGCTCCCTCCCCCGACCCCCCTCTATGTCCTTGAAACGCATAGAGTTTTCCTAGTCCGTAGCTCCCTTGTTTTTGGGACGACGGGACGACTTCGGCGCGTCTACGAAAGACGAGTCAGAGTCAGAGTCCTCCGATAGTCGAGACGTTAGCGTGGACGGAGTTTATTCGAGTGTCGTAACCGCGATACATTTATCATTTTACTGCTTTTCTTTGTTATTATTGTTATCGTTCTTATTACAGTGTAGTATGTATATGTTAAAAAAATGGATGGTGCATTTTCTTCGAAATAATCGAAACAGGTATACGAGTCGACAAATTGTTTATTTTTATAAAACCGGGCAAGAATTTAAATTTTAGAAATGAAACGTTTAATGACCAGCTACACCCGTGTAACTAAAGGGAATTTACCCACCAGTTAATAGCAAGTTTTAAACTTTTTTAATTTGTAGGGATGAAGCATAGTTTGCTCCGAGGTTTAAGAAGACAACGCATCGTTTCGTAAGGATAATGCCGCTTAATTGGCAAACAAGGTAACAATACCTAGTACATCGAATTATAGCATTTAGTAAATTTTAAATTGCATCTTTCATTAAGAATTAATGTTAATTAACTTTTAACTTAACTTTTAATTAATTATCTCGATTGTAATTTTGCAGGCCACAAGTAAATAACTATACAATATACATAGTTACAATAGGACACTTTTTGATAGCGTTGCAGCCTCACTACTCGTTAAGGAGGTACAAATCTCAACTGCGATGGTGGTGTAATGGTCAGCATAGTTGCCTTCCAAGCAGTTGATCCGGGTTCGATTCCCGGCCATCGCAGTGGATTTATTTTTCCATGTGCGATTGCATGCTTTTACTTTTCAGAAATAATTTATACAATAGTTCTTATGGTACCTGTTTAAAACCATCCCAATCGAACTGCGATGGTGGTGTAATGGTCAGCATAGGAGTGCCTTTCTGTACACTACGAACAATAAAATAGCTTAAGATTAATTCTTAATCTTAGCCTAAGCTGTCAAATCCGGCATTAAGTGCAATAAAACACACAATGCGAAACCGCGCGAGCCTGTTACTACGGGCCTTTAGTTTAGTAACAAAATGTACACACTCCGCCAAACTTCCGAGCGTAAAAGTTTTATGTAATCAATGTACTCACAATCATAACCTGGCACAATAAACGCTCTTTTAAAAAAAAAAAAAAAAAAAAAATGGTCAGCATAGTTGCCTTCCAAGCAGTTGATCCGGGTTCGATTCCCGGCCATCGCAGTGACTTTATTTTAGTCATAATTAAATCCATACCGTTACTTCGGAATTTAACCTTCCGAAGACCGTGCAGGAGTCATTTTTGACACATCACAGCGCGCTCCTCGAGAGCGGTGCCGAACACATTGACGAAATATGGCGTAGCCGCTGATGGTAGGTTACCCACCTAGGTCTGCGGGACGGCACAGAGGCAAGAGGAGTCTGTTCCCTGTGTGCGTTGCGTGAATTATGGTGGGGACTGTAGGGAGCTGGAGCGATAGTAAATGCATTTGTGAATATACGTGTAGGGTCAGAATTGACCCCGGCACGGATCGCTGTACTTCGGTTCTCCGAGGGTTAATATACCTCTATCGTGTTTCTTTACCTAACACAGCAATGATAATGCAGCAAAATGCAGAGCAGAAGTTCCGTCACGTCGTACAGCCCAATATTTGATCAGAATATTCAATTTTCGGCTATCATCGCAATTAACAACTTTTTGTCTTTGTTACAGCGTGTGTACAAGTTATCCTGGCTTGATTCCGGTAAACTGCAATGGAGACATAAGGGTATGAAAGTATCCTAGAGGAGAAAGGAGAATGAGACAGTCAGAGCCTGATGGCTAGAGTAAGATGTGGAAATATGGAGAAGGGAATTTGAGAAAGGAGGAAGTAAATTGAAAGGAGAGGTAATATATTATATGTATGGCATTAGGATAGATTAACATCGATTATAGACAATAAGGCATAGGGTATGGCATGGGATATGGATGGATGGTTGGAGGGATGGGTGACATAAAGAAAAAAAAAATTAAACCAAGTCCAATTTCTTGGCCGCGAGGCCGAAATAAATATAAATACTCTACTACTACTACTACTAAATAATTACACATTATATTGTCTAAATAAACAAAAATCAAAAGAAATTTTCCGGTACCGGGAATCGAACCCGAGCCTCCTGGGTGAGAGCCAGGTATCCTAGCCACTAGACCATACCGGAGATGAAAGAAAAAGTTAGAATATTCTTTACAAATTGTTAATATATTTGGTTTTTTATTAAAAATAACAAAGATTTTCACTTCTGGCAATCAAACCCAAGCTTCTTAGATGAAAGCCAGGTATCTATGTGACATTTTTTTAAAACATATTTATTGATATGATCAACAAACACACATAAAGTAAAGTTATTGCATATATATTGTTGAAGATACAAAATCTGATATTCTAATCATTAGACCATATCGAACTTGATGTCATGTTGAATTGTCTAACAAACGCAATGGGTGAGATCGATGATCCGCCAATATTTCTCATTTCTTTTTTACAGAAATGTTTGTTACCTGTATTAAAAATGTTTCAACTTTTCGACGACGCGACGTGATTGCTTAATTAAATCAAATAATAGTTGGATAATCTTTCGTTTAACTATACAGAACCTTATTTTTGATTGAGATAATGTATGCATGTTGTACAATTAGATAATGATAAAACCTACAAGTGGCGCGAACTTTCTTGGTTAACTCATGAAACAATAGTTATTTCTAAAAATAAAGAAATGGCGGGAAAGTTTCATCGTATGATACTGAAGTCCAATCACAATCACATTGAATCTGGTTGGTTGTTTCGGCAACAGTGGCAACAGTGCGTTCTGACTCATACGCGACAGCGACAGAGACAGAAGCAGACAGAAGTAAGCACAATCAGTTGCTTTCCTAATGGCGAACGATGAACGTGAGTGAGATTTGTATACTGGGACAATTATAGAGGTTTTTAAACAAAGGCCTCACAGCAAGCAGAGGTTCTGCGTAATTTGGATGAGTAACATCAATAAGGTAAGGTTCAATCTGGCCACTTTACCATTTATCCAATGACTACGGAATTGTTTGTGAACCTTGTTTTAGAGTCATTGACCGCAGTGCATCTATATTTTTTTTTGAAATTGATCGTCTACGTGCAATTAACTTCTATTCTGTATGGTACATGAACGATACCTTGTTATTGTCATTTAAGAAAAACCTGTTGCACCAAAAAATGTATATGAATTCAAACAACAATGAACGTTCTCCCTTCTATCGTTTTACGTTAATAATTATTCTTTGTTTAAAATTGTATATCCATTACAAGTTGACTAAACAAATTTATTAGTGCATTGTATGATAGTTCAGTTATACAGCTTTCCATGATTTTTATTTACCATTTGAATTTTGAGCTGGATATTTGACTATAAATTGTACTTATTTTTGTCAAGGTTGTCTCGACAGTGAAATCTTGGAATCAGACGATAAACAATGTTAACTTTTGCAAGGTAAGGTCTAATAACACATAAATATTTACATACATAGTAAGGTCTCTCTAAGAGACCCCGACAAATGAATTTCATAAATAGCCTCGTTTTTAATAAATTTGGGATAAAGAACAATAGGATAAAAAGTAAACAAACAAATTAAATTTTATCCATACAAAAATTCTTTTCAAAAATCTGAAGCTGGGATGTCCGGGACCCCACGTTACCTTGTGAAGGTTAAGTTAGTATAGTTATAGGATTCTTAGAATTCCTGTGAAATTACCTGAACAGAATTAAAAAAGGTACCAAATTTTTTATTAAGTGATTATATGATTGGAAAGTAGTTAAAAAAGTTTTTGATTTATCAAAATGAGAAAGAAATACATGCAGAGTTTCTTAACGTAGTAATTTCTTTTCGTGAAGTGACAGATTCTTTTAAAAAATATGGTAACCACAGTTGCTTCTTTTTTTATAGACTATACAGCATGTGGAAATCATAAAAATGGATAGTTTGCATAGAAACATCCTTAAAGATCTACGTTCAAGTATAGTAATTGATGTGGATGTATTTAATGGTATAATACAACCATTACAATCAGAATACATATTGTCCAAAGAAGATGTGGCAAAGATCGAAGCGGGCAATTCTAAACAAGAACAAGCTGAAATCTTATTGGATATACTTCCAAGGTATGATTGAAATCCATAATTATATCATGAAACTAACTTACAAAGATGTAGATATTAAATAACTATCATGTTGTATTTTATAGTCGAGGAGCCGATGCTTTTGATAAGTTTCGTCAATCCTTACGACACCATTATGAATGGTTAAGCTTAAGCATGGACCATCAAGAGGAAAATGGAAAAACTGTGACTGATATAAAGTATGTCTACACACCAAATCTTCCACCACTTTCACCTTTAACTGTAAGCAGAGAACAAAAGGTATGAAGCACAAATAAATCAAATATTGTAGGTGTAATGAGTACAGATAATGAAATAGATGATGTGTTGCTTAAAATTTTGTATGTATATGTATTGAAGTATAGCTCAAGAAATGCATCAACAATTAAGTTTTTTACTATTTTATGTGCATGCTTATGGATATGAATCATGTAAGTTAAAAAAAAGGTTGTTAAATATTTTACACTATTAATGCTGTACATATGAGATGTACATATAATTAATATGTATATAAAGTTAAACTAATACACTCTATTTATAGATTGGACAGTTGAAATGTTATCTGGAAAAATTGCAACCGAATGAATACGTTGTACTTCATGGAATAAAAGGATTTGGTAAATCATGTTTAACAGCTAGTACTTTAAAGGATACAAAATTCGTAAGAAATACATTTAATGTAGGTTCGTTTTACAAAAGGTTTCAAACAAAAAATTAGATTACCATATGAACTAATTGGTAATTTCTTTTAGAATGAAATTTATTGGCTCAAATTTGCATACACATGTTCGGTGGATGAAGAAATATTGATTCAATTAAATAAACTGTACCATCAAGTTAAGAACATGGAAATGTTACCTGAGACATTAAAACCTGAATCTCTAAAAAATTCATTGATTCATTTTTTAAAACATCACTTTGCTAAAGAAAGAAATTCTCGTGCATTATTAATTTTGGATGATGTTTGCTATAGTAAAATAATTGAAACATTTGATTTTGAATGCAAAACGTTAGTAACAACTGCTGATCTAGATATTCTGTGGGGTAAAAAGCGTTTCGTAATTCAGGTAAATTATAATCGCAGGCATTTTTACCTTCATACAACGAATAAGAAAAATAATCAATGTGCTTATAATGAAATATATTCTTGTAGATGAGTGATGGCTTCACAGAAGCAGAAACTTTAGGTCTTTTTGCTAAAGTATTAGGTACAGAAGTGAATGAACTTCCTTCAGAAGCAAAACGAATTCATTCTGAATGCAAAGGAATGCCTTTATTAATAGCTATGTTTTCTGCTCAATTTGAAGAATTCAAACATGACATGAAATTACGACCAGATAGATGGAGATATTACTTAAATTCCTTGAAAAATAAAGATGAAAAAAATCGGTACGTTTTAAAGATGTAAGAACTTCAATTATGTGTATATATATATATATATTTGAGTAAAATTATAATTCGTTCAGTTTTCATTATTTTCAGTGTTATTAAAAAATTTCTAGAAAAACAAGAAGCAATCTTTAATATGTGCATAGAACAATTACCTGATGAAATGAGGAAACATTATCAAGACTTAGTCATTTTTAGAGAAGATATCAATATAACACCTCAGGTAAAATGTTTGATTTTTTGTATACTGTATATTTACTAACAATTAACTCAAATTATGTATTACAATTCATGTATTGTACTCTTATGTTTTATGTACCTTATAGACATTAGAAATTCTTTGGGATGAGAATGTCTATCGAGTTGAAGAAATGATGCTCGAACTATGTCATAAATCATTAGCTGCCAAACAATGGAATAATGAACTGCGTAGTTACATATATGGTGTGCACGAATTATTACTTTGCCATTTGCGAAAAAAAATTTCTGACGATGAATTAACGCAAATGCACAAATCATTAATCGAAAAATATAGCAAAAAATGTAATGGTGATTTTTCAAAACTGCCAGCAGATAATTATAGTTACTCGTATATTGGCTATCACTTGAAAGAAGCAAAGCTATATGATGAATTTTCTAAACTATATTTGAATTTTGATTTTATTGAAGCAACAATAATTCATAGTGGTTTAACTAACTTGTTAATTGATTTGGACAACTATAGAGAGTACGTTACTAGAAATTTTGATCCTTTGTTGGTCATGCAACTTACTGACCTCGAAAGGTTCTTAAAAGAACAAGCAGGTGTCATAGCAAAATATAGATACAAAAAATGTTTGGATATAGTACAAGTAGCTATGAATCATCCCTATGAAGGATTTGTTAAAAATACTGCCATTAAGCTTGCAAAAGAGAGGTCTAAAAATTTATACGTTCTTCACAATAAAAGAATGGGACAAATGTATATACCATGGAGTGAAGAGATGTTGACAGAAATTTGTACAACTTGTTTCGCACATGATCCAGATCTAATTTTGGTTGGAAACGGAACTGGAGAGATATTTTTGTGGGACAGTTTTCACAAAACACGAAAGTCTTTCGGTGGGCACAACAAAAGCCATAGAATAAACAAAATTGTTGTATCTACTGAACGTGACTGCTTTCTATCATTAGATGATCACGGGATAGTTAAACTTTTTAGACTTGATGATGATGAAGATCATAATGAAAAGAATCCTGCTCTATTAAGTCCAAAACAAAAACAATCTTTTTGGAGTGAAATTTTTACTAGCGAGGTTCCTCACGACGATAGTTCAAAAGTATTCTTTATTGATGGTGAAATAATAGTGGATATGACATTTGCACAGGATAATAATTATATTGCAGCTTGTACAAACAGGGGAACTATAAGGGTATGAGCGATTATTCAAATAAGAATTATATTTTAATTTACGTAAGCAGGATAAAATATTCTTCTTCTTGTAGGTTTGGGATTGTGATGGACGTATACTGTCAACTCACAGTCATAATTCTCATAGGTTAGTTACTTGTTACTTGTTACTATGTATATTGCATGACCTACTATTTCGTGTTAACATTTATCACAATAATTTTATTAAAATTGTTACAGTCGGCTAAAAAGCATAGTATTTTCGGAAGGAAGTAACTTGCTACATATAATGGATGAAACAAAGGGAGTGTTAATATCATATCGTAAATATAGTTCGGAATATGTATACTTATCGCAGTACAACCCAGATTTGCAAAACAAGAAGATCGTATTCTTCTGTAACGTGCCAGAACAAAATAATTCATTATTCATTGTTACCGAAGATAAAGCTGTGTACGTAAAATGGTTTCAATTAAGTAACGATCATAGCTGCAATCAAATGCATAGCTACAGTAAACAAATCAGAGCAAGCGTTGACAACAAAAACACAGTTTTCGTTTGCGGTGCTTTAACATGTGATGGTCAGTACCTGATTTTGGCGGATTCTAGTGGTTTTATAAACATATGGAAAGCAGATGTTGGACAGCAACCAATAGCCACGTATAAAAGTCGTCTGTCGTCTTTGGACACTTACTGGTTAAAGGAAGAAGGATATCATATTATCTGTGGTAGTGAAAACCAGTTACTTCACAAGTGGAAACTTCCAGTAGAAGGAATTAGCAAATTAATGAGAAAACCTTTATTCGATGCAGCAGCGCAACCACTATATGAATCAGATACTATTGTCACAGAAACATTCTCGAATACTGTTGTTACATTAGTTGGTGATAAGATAATAGCAGAATCTGAACCAGTTAATGGAAAAATAAATAACTTAATCCTTTCAGCTGATAGATCGAAAATAGTGTTTGTTACAGATGAAGGCATTGTCACCTTATTTGATATTGATCAAAAGAAAACCATAAATATCTTGAAAAATACAGAATTGATAAAAATGATTAATATACAAAACAGTAATGTAATAATCTGTAGAGAAAAAGATGAACATTTGAGAGTGAGAAATTTTTTATACAGATAACCATAATTAACGTACTATCTTAACATACTTTATTGAATTTATATTTAATCATTTACAGATATGGCAAAACAAAGATGTACAATATTTAGTTGAAAATACAGGATTCGTTATTTCAATTCATGAAATAAATGAAAAATGTGTTCTAACAGTAACAAGAAGTGGGGTAATCATACTGTGGAATATCAATGGTACAAACTGGTCACGAAGAGACAGAGTAAGCATTGAAGGCTCAGACACAATCACTACCTTCAGTTGTTTAAGTCATGGGAAAGTTATTTTGGCTGTGTTGACTGAAAATGGGGATGTAGTTTTATATAAACTACAGGAAGATATAATAACGCTACCAGTGTGTACAAAATTAACTAACTACTTTAGGAAAAAGTATATGCAGAAGTTAACATGTTGTGAAATTTCACAAAAGGAACAGTATTTGGCTATTGGTTGTGAAAATGGAGATATTTTTGTAAGCTACTATTAAACATTTTGCTTTTACAAGAAGTATATGTGACAAATTCCATATTATAGGATTTATTATTGATTTTTAGGTTATTAATATAGCTTTAAAAGTGGAAGTACATAAACTATGTTTCCATACAACTCCTATTACTCAATTGTATTGGGCACCTCCTGCAGTTAATCTCCCTGTTTTGCTCTCTGTAAATTCTGATGAACTGGTATGGTGGAACATTACCTTGGACACGCATGGGGATAAGCAAAAAAAAAGAAGAAAACAAAATATACGTCGTAGTACTAGCTTTACATTAGATAACAAAAGTTCAGCTAATTTGTATATGTCTTCTAGTCAAAGTGCAGACTCGGATGTCTACAGTGCACACCGACAGTTAGAAGATAATAAGACCACGAATGGAGTATCTAATGTAAGCAAGTACTGGAAACTTAAAGAAGGTAAAGATACAAAGCAACCGGCCCTATTGGCCGCAGTAGAATTAGCATCGAATTTTCTTGCAAAAGTGTCTGTATCTCCAGATTTCACAAAGATCGTAACAGTTGACATGTATGGATCAATTAGTACCTTTTCAATATACGGATACACTTAATAATAGTTCTTTTAAATAATAATTCTTATAATTTAATCTTAAATCTCGATAATGTTAATGCGTAACGTAATAATGTTATTATTGCGTAACGTTTATTTATAATTAACCAGACATGTCAATTTGAAGTTTGCGAATCGTGGATACAGCTACAGTCAGTGAAAACAGTATTTGTTCAGCCTTTAAGAACGAATAACTTTTTTAAAACCGGACCAAACAGTTTGAGTTTTTTTGAGATGTTGGAAAGATTAATTACCTAGATAATACGTCAACAGTTTCTTAAAAAACTTGCTATTGGTCGCAATTGCGAAGAAAGAAGTAAAGCTCACAATTTTTTAATTTTTTATCTGTGTCTGTAATGAAAATTTAGAAGGTGTCTTTGGTAGAACCAACTAAATTATATGCAAACAACGAAGTTTCAGCGAAATCGATCGCGGTTGTTACGAAATATAACAATGGAAAAAAAATTATTTACACATTAGCTAGCAAAGTAAACTAGTCCTTCTAACGTGCCAAAAAAATTCCTGCCGTTTGGTCCACATTGAAAAAAATTATTCGTTTTTAAAGGATGTACGAATACTTTTTACATTGACTGATAGTTAAGTCAAGACGAAACAAGTTTAAGTTGCTGGATAAGTTTATTATTATACAACTATTACCGACTGAAGCTCAAGACTACATATGAGAAATACGTACATTTCATAACAGTACTACTGTCTCCACTGCCACTTGCATTTACCAGTAAATGAAAGGATCTCGTATTTTCACATATTTTTATAACTATACAAAACTATCACATAGCTCCATGTACAACTGCTCTTTTCATACAGCTTTCTTCAAAACAAATTTTTGTCAACATATTTTAATCTATTCATCTACATACTCCAATGCATTTATACTAATCACAATACTTTTTTATCGATTTGGTAAACATATTTTTCAAACATTTTATCCGATTTCACTTTTATACAAATATTTTTTTTATTTACATTACATTACACTGTATTATATGGCAATTTAGTTTCATAAGTCTTACTGCAATATGCATTGCATTTTAAATATTACATTAGATAAAAAATTGCATCTTGGAAAATAAAACAAAAAATTGTATTATATACAATACAGAATTAATAGCTAAGATATTAAAATTGCATTAAAGTGCAAAACGAACAAATTAATTAATAAATTGTACTGATATGGAAGACTTATTTTCTTTTTAAGTTGACTAATACAACACATCATAAATGAAAAGACAAAAAATAATTTAACCAGGCATAGATTAGGTACTTATAAGTTTAAAGATCATTTGATTTAATGTAATAAATTTGTATTTCGTTAAGTATATTCAAATTTTACAATGAATGTTAAAACTTTTGTCAAAAAATTGTTGATATTTTACTAATTATCAAAAGCTTCCATATCTTTAAATTTTATTCGTATGTAAGCTAGTAAATGAATGATGTTTCTATAATTATTTTGATCTATGTGCCTTAAGTATATTATACATATATTTAAAAGGAAGTGAAAATTTGTTCATAAGCTGTGTTATACTTTTAGTATGTGTATATACTAATTCTACCTTTAACACCTAAGGTACTATCACCGTATAATATGGCGTTAAATCGACTAGTATACCTTCTAATTTTGAAAATTTCTGTATGTAGAACACACTTTTTGTATGCATTGATATTTTCGACTTTATCAAATTGATTTGATCTCGTATTACTTTATCTATTCCGAACGTTCTAGTGCAACAACTGCATCAAAAAATTAAAAAAAAGTTATGACGAAATAGAAATAATACACATGTGCTAGTGTTTTATAAAAAGCATATAAAATATTGCAGATTTGTTATAAACACATATTAATGTAATCATATGTGGTTATAACTATGCCCATGTATTTATAAATATTGTGATATGTGGAATACATATGATCAATATGTATTCGTTAACTGCGGTGCAATCTATGAGAGATGTAAACAATACCAATATGCTCGATTGCGCTAACCAAACCTATTTGAATAACAAATACGATATGTTTGCAATCTCTCGTCGAGCTCAATTTTTAATAGCATCTATTGTATTTTTTTCTATCTATTTTACTCAATGTTATAAAAGGAGAATGTACACATTTTAATTGTAATAAAACCATGTACATAAGTACACCTTCCATGCTTTTCATTCCTACGAGATCAACGGACGGAAGCCGGAATTGCGTTTGCAGGAGCACGCCTCCGTTAACAGTTACATGTGGTTAATACATTGATTGAAACGTCTGATCTTGTGATGTACAATTTGGCACAATACTATATGGCCAAATTTATCCTCTAGGTCAATGTCGATTATCGCGTAGCAGCA